>VTPC01007247.1:0-19472 GCA_011009095.1 Ignelater luminosus
CAACTTGTAGCACCCCCGCTACGTGTCTTGCTAGTATGTTTGAGTTCACGAGACCATTCAGTGCTAGCTCTGGCTTTTAATATTTAATAGTTTATTTCTATTATTTATATAAAATAAAGACATAATAATTAAGTTCAACAACACTGATAAAACACTTTATTTTTGATACATCCGCTGATACATCATCTCTTGCTACTACCATAGGCTACTACTTACATCTAATCTCATATTATTTCGAAACTATTACATCGAACAATCTAATACTCCTCTTCAATTTTTACATTATTAACATTACATTAAACGTCTGGGAATGCAAAGCATAACCACAACGAACTCTTTGTTTTGTTACTTTTTTCAAATTCTGGCGGCCATTTTGACCATGTTCCCGAAGAGTTATCAAAAAACGAAGATACCGCATAGTCTTCAGTTTTTGATGTAGAATCCAAATCTGTAGTCAAAATTTCAAAATTTGACAAAAAATGCGGACAGACATACAGACAGACTTCACAAATTCAGTAATGACTCCTTCGGAGTTCGTTAAAAATCGCTATTACAAAATATTTATCAGTTTTCTAATTCTACTAAAATGTTCATTGGTTAAACTTTTTGTAAACATATCTGCTAAATTATTTTTTGATTCAACATATCCGCACATGAGAACGTTTTTAATTCTTTCTTCTCACTTTCTGTATATGTTAGTTCTAAATTTATCGTTTCTTTTAAATATCTTAGTAGTCTTTTTGCTTCTATCCATGCACTCTTCTTTGGTTTGTCTAAGAACTGGTTAAAATAACCTGTGGCATATGTTATGTCTGGTCTTGATACAGTACTCACAAACATTAAACTTCCAATTAATTCTCTGTATGGTACTTCACTATCTTCTTCTTTCGTATCTATTTGAAAACCTTTAGTCATTGGTGATTTTGCTTCTTTACATTCTTTCATATTAAACTTTTCTAACAACTCTATTTGTCTTTTTCTCGTTATTTTCAAATTATTCTCTTTTCTTTCTATTTCCATTCCAAGAAAGTTATTCACTTCTTCTAAGTCTTTAGCTTTGAATTTCTTTTTCAGATTATTTATTAATTATTAATAATCTCATTTTCTTCTCCTGTTATCAATATATGGTCAACAAATATTACTAAACAAACTTGTTTTTCGATGTATAAACTAAAATCATTTTTAAATCTTTTTAATCCATTTTCACCTACAAACTGGTTGAAAGTCTCATTCCAAAACTTTGGACTTATTTTTAATACATACAACTCTCTATTCATCTTTAGTACTTTACCTTTTTCTTCTTTTAAACCTTGTGGTATTTTCAGATATACTCCACTATCAAGTTTACTATTTAGAAATGCAGTTGGTACATCTAATTGTTTTATACTCCATCCATTCTGTACAGCTTTTGCAAGTAAAAATCTTATGGTTGTTAATCTGGCTACGGGTGAGTAAACATTACTGAAATTATTATTTTCTTGGAAATCTCTAGCAACTATACGTGCTCTTTTAATTTCGTCTTTCTTTGTCTTAAAAATCCACTTGGCATCTATCGCTTTCTTTCCTTCTGGGAGATTAGTTACTGTCCATGTGTTCATTTTCATATGAGCTTCTAATTCACTTTCAATTGCTCTTTGCCATTCTTCATCACTACCTAAAGCTTCTTCATAAGTTCTAGGATCTTCTTCTGCTACTAAACAAAATGCTCATCTAAATATTGTGGTTTTCTAATTTTTCTATTACTTTTTGTAGTTGCTTCACCATTTCGTTCATCTTCTTCCTCTTCACTTTCTTTTCTTTTTCTTCTCTTACGGTTTCTTTTTCCTTTTCATTTACACTTTCTTCTTTTACCTTTTCTTATTTTATTTGCGATTCATCAAATTTTACATCTCTTGATATGCTAATTTTATCGGTTACTGGATTCCATACTCCATATCCATTCTTTCCATATCCAGCCATTCTAGTTTCTTGTGCTTTTCCATCTAATTTGGAATTTCTTGGCAACGTTACTATCCAAGCTTTTGCTCCAAATACTCTTAATTTATTCAATTCTAGTTTTCCTATAAATAATAGCTGATGATGGCAACGGTTTAACTAATATGCTTCACACCATAAATGCTTTGGCAGTTCTGTTTCTATCATCATTGTTCTAGCTTTATTGTACAGTGTACAGTCTAACCTTTCTGATACACCGTTCTGTTGTGGAGAATATGGTTGTGTGTATTCAATACTTATACCTTTCTTTTGACAATATTGTTTGAAATCATTCGATGAAAATTCCCTTCCATTATTACATCTTACTTCTTACTTCTACCTTATTTTGAGTGTTTATCCCTATGATATAATTCTTCAAATTTCCTGCTGCTTCCGACTTCTGTTTTAATAAGTATACTTTCACAAAATGCGAATAGTCATCTGTGATGGTCTGAAGATATTTATAACCTTCTTTTGAACTAGTTGTGATAAGTCCTGCCATGTCAGTGTATATTAATTCACCTATCATACGACTTTTTGATTTTATCTGTGATCTAAATGGTAGTCTAGTTAATTTACGTTTTATGCAAGGTTCACATACTTCTTTGTAATCCTTTTCTGTTTAGATGTCCTAAACGTTGGTGCCACATATCACTATTACTACAAATATTTGAATGTGTTTCTTCAAATGATATATTTCCTTAAAATGTAAATAATCCATTTCTTTGCTTACACTCCCATGTTTGATTACCTTTTATAATTCTTGCACTATGCTTATCAAATATTATTGTATAATCTCCTTTTATTAGGTGTATTGCTTTTGTTGATGGCTTGCTATTCTGTATAATAGATTCGTTGGTTTAACGTTTGAGTGTCGTATTTTGCAATAAGCTTTGTAACAAGTCTGTTTCAGCTATTAAACTCCTGGATTGCTGTGTCTCTACAGCAGCTACTCGTGAGTCCTCGTCTGGCCGCCGCGTCTCAAAGACGAGACGGAGGAGTAAACTCCCTCAACAAATCTGGCGTTTTAAATTGTACCGTCACCGCCGCCTCCATAAAATACGCCACGTTCTTGTTGTAGTTATTTACGTTTCAGCTGTCAGCGATTACTTATTTGTGTCCACGGACATTAGATAAGACACGCTTACAGCCAACCAACGTACACCTCAGCTTAGTCCTCAGTCTATCCCATTTCTCAATATGGTGCCTGTTGGGGTTTGGGTTCAGAAATTTATTGTAAACAATCTCAACGAGCAACTTGATTGATGTTGATGCGTATGGTTTTAAGAATATCACTACAACTACACTAATCAACTTAACTTGTAAGTTTACAAGGAATATGTATGGTAGCTACCGCTTCAAAAAATTAGCATTTGGTCTCAATAATGCTCTTGAAGACTTTCTGAAAATGTAAGACAATTTTCGCATTTAGACGGGCTAACAATTTATTTTTATGATTTATTTGTATAGAGAAACACGCTTGAAGAACGTAATCGCCGTCTTGCAGCAGTCTTACGTCGAGCAGGAGAAATAAATGTTCAATAAGTCGAAAAGTCAATTTGCTAAAACAAAAGTTAAATACCTTGGATATATTTTCTCAAGTTTAGGTATGGAAGTAGATGATGAGGAAGTAGACATCGGCTATATGCATCAAAGACCTCCAACGATTTGTTGGTCTGATAAATTATTTGGGCCCATTCATATCTAATAATATTAGCCAATGCATTAGAAGGTCTCAGAGATTTACCAAAAAAGAATAATCGTACGTGGTCTTAGCCTTTTAGTCACGAGCAAGTTTCTATTTGTCTTAAAAAACTAATTACACAAGCTCCTGTCTTATCGCATTATAATCCCAACAATTGCCATTCAGTCCTGCACTACCTGCATGTTTCACCCCAGAAATAACTTCGCAGAACCTCTTCGTCCACATAAAATTTCAAAATTGCCTTGAAAAAAGGTCGTAGTTGATCTCTTGGATTATAAACATCCAGCTGTAATTAATTTTTTGCGTATTTTTCCATGTCACGGAGTGCCATTACAACTGATATCTGACAATGGCCCACCATTTTCTTCTGTCTTTGTGAAGGAGTGGCAGACTCAACACACAACCTCGAGTTCCTACTTACCTAGGTTCAAAAAACTAGTAGAATCAGGACTTCTTCAATATCGGACTACATCATGAAAACATCTAGTTTCCTGCGAAACTACTTATGTCAAGATTTTTTAGAACTTTACTACCATGTCACGGCCAAGCATCTTCAGCCTAAAGTTGTTAAATTTAATTTGCACGAAGAAACAAAACAAAAGAACATTGATAAGATGAAAACTTACTATGACAGAAAGACAAAACATTTGTCTCCAATTTGTCCAAATACGTCCGTCTATTAAAAAACGAATCCATCAGAATCTGACTCCCGGAAAAGTAATACAGGAACTAAGTCCTGGATTCTATAAAACAAAGACGCCCGATGGAAAAGTCATAAGACGATAGGCAGCACATTTTACCAATCACTCAGTTTCAAGAAGTAAAAGACTCGTCACAAGATTCTAGAGGTTCATCCAAAGCTAATTGTTTACCTAAGCTACCTGAACCTGCAACTGAGCTTATTACCGTCCCGACCAAAGAAGTTGAAGCTCAGCCGACTACGACGCTGACTACAGATGGTACATCAAAGAAACCCTGTTAGAAGATTCTCCTTTTCTGAATTTGATAAACAATAATTCATTTCTTGTTTAGTCTGTTTAATTTCAGTTTTGTATTTAATGGTTGTTCAGTCACTGTATAAGTCTCAGAAGCAATTTAATATTTATTTTAATAATTTTATTTGTAAGTTTAATGTACAAATTTTGAACCATTTACTAAAATGTCAAAAAAAACATGTCATGAATACTATTGTCATGTTGACAACACTGTCATGTTATCAATCTTGAAGTTGTCTTTGTCATTCTGGTCCTAATGTCATTCTTGGAAAATACAGTTTGCTTTATACTAAAATGTAGTTCTTTCATTTATAACACAGACATATGTTTCGACTTTTGTTTAGACAGAGAAACCAGGGATATCAAAGCTCGCTGCCTGTTGGTGCCTAGATGTATGTTTGTTTCATCACGATTATTACTATATCATAAATAAAGCTAATGCTGTTGCTAGCAAGATTTGAAAATTGGAATCTTTCCTACAATGTGCAATAATCTTTCCTAACGAAGAAAAACCAGCTATGCTTTTTATTTTAGGACAAGTTAGAAAAAAATTATGATTTAGACGTGAAGCTGTACAGAGATCACTAGTTAAATAGAAGCAGCTCAGTACATACTACTTATAGACTGTTAGAAAAAAATTTGAGAAAGCACTTCACTTTTATTAAACCAAAAGTTAGATTTTGGCAAGCAAGAGGCGAGATTAACGAAGTAGTTGTATTAGCAAAAATTGGTAAGAATCATCATACAAGCTAAAGAGCTATTGTGGGAACGGTACGAATTAATCAGAGCTCAATTTATCAAACTTCTGAAAGCAAATGTATTTTATCCTTATCACCTTAGGTACGTTTACATCAGTGCAGCGTAAACATGTTTCTCATTCGTATCATTGTAGCACGTAACCAAGGAAGATTTGTCAATTTATTCGAAGACAATTAATAAGAAACCAGGATTCTTTAAAGCTTGTACTGTTTTCAGATGAAGCTAGACTTAGCAATAACAGGATAGTTAATAGATATAATTGTCATTATCATTTCCAAGAAAATCTACACTGGATTCGGGAAAGTTGCTTTTTAATTTTTATCACGTTCTTTCCCTTCGTTTGGTGTCGAATTAGAAGAAATGCGACTCAACATATCTGCCTTATGTGGTATCAAAATAATGAAGCTTTTGCCCCCATTATCATGTTAGCGTTTTGAAAATATAGATTAATAGCAAAAGGTGTATTGCATGCTTGACCACCGCGTAGACCTGATCTTACGCCTCTAAACTTCTTTCTTTGGGGTAAAGTGAAAAACTACATGTACAAAGAACCAACTGAATGCCTGAAAAATAATTTGTTCGTACAGATCAATCACACCAGATATGTTACAGCCTGTAAAGTACAACGTGGTTTTGCAACAATGTCAAAAATTCAGCCTTCCATCTAGTCAAGTAGAAGCCTGTGTATGCCCTCATTGTCCTCAAGACGATCCGAGAAGTTTCAAAACAGATAAAGGACTTGCCATTTATATACAGTAAGAAACCGTTACTGGATTGTCTCTCTACTTACAAAAAACACACTCGCATCTTACGTCGAGTTCCTAAAGAAGCCAGACATTTGGCTACTCAAAAGTTGAATCATACATTGGATGACTGTATCAAGAACAATGCCTTGAATGCTTGGAAGGCACTTCTTCTGTTCCCTTACAAAGTCTTTCGAATTCCTAAAAAATAAAAAAAAAAGGTTTGCTCACATCGCTGGTAAAGATCAACATCAACTCCTGCTCACTGCCTGAACCTCAAAAGTCGAAGAAAATATCTTCCAATATAAATAAACGAGTAACGGCAAAAGTAGCTGACTTTGACATTCGAGGTGCCGTCAAGTTTCTCAGTTCCAATAATACTTTGGCAGATACTGATGAAACCACTTACTTTGATTTAAAGAATAAACATCCTAGTCCTTCCCGGCTGCTTAATTCTCCTTCATCTCCTTCGGAAAATCACGATTGCCTAACTGTATGCGAATCTGATGTGCAAAAAGCCATCAACTCCTTTCCGTCCGGTTCAGCTTCTGGTATTATTGGCTTGCTTCCTTAACACTTGAAAGATATGACTTCCAAATCAGCATCTGATGCCGGAAGAAGCTTGCTCATGTCAATTACACAACTGTGTAACCTCATGCTTGCTGGAAAAGTAAATGCATTAATATGTCCTATTTTGTATGGAGCTTCGCTTTGTGTGCTGAAGAAAAAGGATGGAGATCTTCGCCCCATTGCAGTTGGAAATTTGTTTCGACGTTTGACGGCAAAACTAGCTTGTCATGCAGTTCGCGAGGACGTTGGCAATTAGTTGGTTTCGCAACTCAATGTGGATGTGAAGGTGCTATTTATGGTGTACGAACTTTTGCCAACGCACCTAACAATGTCGGCAAAGTGCTACTTAAGATTGATTACAAAAATGCATTCACTGTCTCCATTTCTGTGGCAATGCTACTCTTCCTCGACAGACCTCTTATTTGGAAACCAGGTTATTTCATCTTTAGTTGGAGTTCAACAAGGAGATCCTGCCGGACACATGACATTCAGTTTAGCCATTCAGCCTATTATAGATGAGCTAAAGTCTAAACTAAACGTGTTTTACCTGGATGACGGTACCTTGAGTGATGACCCTGAAGTCATCCTATCCGATTTCATGAATCTTATTGATAGAAGTCAGGAAATAGGACTTCAAGTAAATCCTAGAAAGTGTGAACTCTACTTCTGGTCCGGTGAGGTAGACCCGATCATCCTCACTCGTTTTCAAAACGTGGCCCCGGGTATCAATGCAGTCAGTAAAGAAAATCTCAGCCTTCTAGGAGCTCCAGTTTTTGAGGAAGCTTTTTTGGACTTTACAACAGAAAAACTCAAGTCATTAAAAACTATGATTATTCGTCTAATTGGATTGCCATCACATGTTGCACACTTTTTATTAAAAAACTGTTTTGCAATTCCAAAATTAACATAACTGTTAAGAACAAGCCCTGCATGGAAATTTCCAGAATGGTGTAGTGACTTAGATAATCAACTAAAAAACGGTCTGGAGTCGATTTTGAACATAAAATGGATTGCGTTCAATGGACCCAAGCATCCCATCCAATAAAATCAGGAGGATTGGGAATCCGTAAAGTAACAGACATTGCTTTGCCAGCTTTCCTTGCTTCAACTTTTGGTGTACATGACCTTGTAATTCTTATTTGTCCTTCATTGGATGAGGGCACTGTACATCTTGAGGAAGAAGCTAAGGAGATTTGGAATGAACTAAATCCTTTGAACATTCCTACCATTCCAACGTATCAACGAAACTGGGATATAATTAACATTCAACGAATCATTGTTGATACGTTCACTTTTGATAGTTTTACAGAAATCGCACGCTTAACGGCTTTACAACTTCCGGAGTCTGGTGCCTGGTTGCAAGCAAATATTGGAACTTTGATGGATAATAATTCCTTCCGTGTCTGCGTCGCGTTACGAATCGGTAGCCCAGTATGTCGCCCGTATAATTGTATATGTGGTGCTCAAGTGAGTGTTGATGGAAGGCATGGACTACACTGTGGTAAAGGATCAGGTTGATTCTCACGTCATAATAAACTAAATGATATCTTAAAACGTTAGTCTCATCGATGGGAATGCCTTGCTCACTGGAACCCGGTGGATTGGTTCGAGACGATGGAAAGCGACCTGATGGGATGACATTTGTTCCCTGGAGTAGAGGTCAACACTTGGTTTGGGATGCCACCTGTACAGATACTCTTGCTGACTCACATGTAGCACATTCCGCTGTTGAAAGCGGTTATGCAGCTGAAACAGCAACCAAGAGGAAACACTCAAAATACAAAGTGATTAAAAAAAGTAACTACTACTTTGTGGCTTTCGCAGTGGAGACTTTTGGTCCTTGGAGTAAAGAAGCGCAAGACTTAGTTCATACGATTGGCACAAATTTGAATCAAATATCCGACGATTCTAGATCAAAACAGTTTTTAACACAGAGAATATCTTTGGCAATACAACGAGGAAATGCCGCCTGCGTTTTTGAAACCCTACCTTCTTCCACTTCCATGGAAGAAATATTTTATTTAACCTAAAAATTGAACAAACATTCTAGTATTATATCTAGATTTTCCATGTTGAAAGGGGTTTAGATATGTTGGGAAGCAGATTTAAGAACGATTAGTCGAGACATGTTTTCTATTACTGGTTTTACTATAACAAACAAGCTCACATATTACGAGACGTAATTTGTTGACCTAGAGTTCGCGTTTGTCGTTTTGCCAACTTCATATCCATACTCGTGCAAAAATGAGTTACATAATACACTGTTGTGTCACAGAAACTCACTATCCGTCAAACCTTTTCTTAAATTTTGACACGATTTTCTAAAATTATGCAGAAATTGTTATGTTTAACTATTACGATTCTATTATCTATAAGAATCAGTTTTTGTTTCGATGTTTTTGGAGGAAAAGCTGCAAGTAAATTTCAATTTCCGTTTTTTCTCCAATTAAATGTAACTCACATCATCAATGAGTAAGTGCCTAAAAACCTTTTAAATACTATAACCTCTTTTATTACATTTTCAGTCATCAACTATGCTGTTATACATTTGGAGCTACTCTGATTCGTACACAATGGATCTTAACATGTGCTTGGGCTTTTGTGGAAGATAGCAGAGTAAATGTGTATAAGGAAGTAAGAAAATTAATTGAACAGAATTTAGTGACAGTATTTGCAGGTACTGATATAAGAGTTGGCCCAGATGCTATAAGAAATTCTCTTATAGAAATTTATATACATCCCGATTATACGTACGAAACTAGCTTTGACGGTACAGTCAAGCTTTTAAATAACGATATAGCCGTTGCAAAATTGAAAAAACCGTATGAACTGCAGGATTACATTGCGGTTATTGAATTATTTTTTTCAAATGTTTCTAATATACCGTTTACCAAAGATTGTGAATATGGTACTGTGGTTGGTTTAGGAAGTGGTAGTTTAGGAACATCAAACACAGTTTTCAGTCCCTGTAGGTTGATAAAATATATTCGAGTGCAATCAAAGGACTTAAACGAACTTAGTGTTCATCCAGCTTTAGGTAGTCGTAAAAATGTATTTTATTCAGAAGTAGCCATTTCTCATAGATATCCTCTAATGGCTGGAAGTGGAGGTCCTTATTTTTGTTATAATGGTTCTCGTGCTGTTCAGTATGGAGTTGTATCGAGCGCACAGAATATTACTTACAAAGGAAACATTCTACTGGTAACAACATATGAAGCTATAATTAAATATAAAGATTTTATTTTGTCACATATTAATGTAGACGAAGATACCTTTAACCGATCTATATTACATCATAGCAAGGGAGAATATCTAAATAACTCCCAAGTATTTGTCCAGTTATTTCGGTTTTATGCGCTACTGTTTTTGTTTTATATGTATATTTATCTTAACTATTAAAAATCTTTGAATTTTTATAAAGTGGGGTTATGTAACTTTTAATTAGTGTAGTTTAATGAAGTGGTCGTCATCATTAAATTCAAATAATTTACCTGAATAACTATTTCTGTATCAAGGCACTAATAAAGTTTAATTTTTATTACGAATGTGGCTATTAATATAAATTTCTTAATGAAGCCTATTGGTATCAAAATAAAAACACAAATGTGCAGTAAGATAAAAAATTTATTCTTATAAATAAGGGACAGAAAATGGAACCACTATTATAAGCAAATACACGTCACAACTTCTTTGAGAGCTTGCACTTGTAAGAGGTCTGGGAGCAAGCGGTCCTATCTTACTTTCTTTCTTTGACTTTGGCTGATAAGCATAATTTAGAGGTACAACTCTAAGAATAAAGCTTAAGTATCTAGCAACAAACTCATATTGGGTTATAGATGTTCGCGTACGAGCATTATTATAATAATCTGATATTATACCGTACTGAATTGGCTTGAATCGTTGATAACACACGAAAGGTCCACCCGTATCTCCTGCTACTGGAGATCCTTGAGACCACTTCATTTCTGTATAGAAAACGCCACGTCTGCGTACTCGAGGTTTCAGACTAATTTTATCAGATGTTTTAGGTCGGATAAGTACATATTCCACATGCTTAGTTCTGTCTTGTGTGAATTTCTTTTCAAGTCCTGAACCAATAATGATTCCTTTATTGCATAAGCTTGCTTTTTCTTCAGCTAAACGAATTGTAGTAACGAATTCGCTTAATATAAAAGGACTGTTAAGGCGCGCAACAGCAACGTCATTTTCAAAGAATTCTTCAGATGGTACCTGTGTGTAGCGATAATTAGGATGTATGTACGATCTACGAATGTATCTAACTGCAATTCTGTCAGCAAACGGATATATCATATTGGAACCCATGAATGCAGCAACAAAGTTATTCGTGTACATGTACGAAGGTACGGAATATCTTGCTCTGCTAAAACAGTGCGCTGATGTTAATATCCATGATGGTTCAATTAAAGTTCCTGCACATTCTGTGGTCATAATTGTTCCATTAATTCTGGAATTAAATTATTAAATGTTATATCTATTTTTAAAATGTCAAAAGACACAAGTGACTTTAATTATACAAAAAAATATTTTATTAAAAAGAAATGCTTAGAGTTAATTTACAGACGAATATAAGAGGAGAAGAAATATAAACCTACTTTTTTGTTCCTATAGATAATTGAGCAAAATAAGGAAACTGTCCTATTCCAGCCGCTGTTCCTCCAATAATTTTATCGTTTGTTGCTTTTAGTCCTGTCACATTATCTGTTAACAAACCTAAATAAAATAAAGCAAACAAATTGAGCATTTTTAGTTTTTCTTATTCTCCTTTTGAAATATTATAATTTATAAATATAGATTTTGTTTATGAATAACTAACACTGACAACCAAAGATATGTTTTAAAGGTTACTTGATAACTTTCGTTTTCATTCCATTAATTTGTCCTTTTTATGACAATACTCTTGTAATCCCAAAGAGCAAAATACAAAATGAAATACAATTCTATTCTATTATTGCTTGCCTCAGCCGTCACGGGCCAACGAAATTGTTCGTTCTATAGTTCATGTTATCATAACATAACTTGTCTGAGAATCTGAGGTTAGGTGATTGCCAATACCTAGTAGCGGTTTGCAACTATTTAATTTGGGAGAGCAACATAAAAAAAGAACAGCAATTAAGAAGGTTATTGTATGTAGTTAAAGTTCAAATGCTAGCACATAGTCTCTTCTTCGAAGTAGTCTTGTTTCATTAACAGTTGGAAAATGATTTTTGTTTTCGTATGTTAGTAATAGCACAATTCAAATAATGTTTAGCCGTTGTACTGACTCAATAGGTTGTGTGTTTCTCTGAATTTCTTCCAGAAGGCAAGATTACAATCCTAATGCAGTGGTTGAAACTTTATGTGAAACTAAGTATGTTGAATACCTAGATGTTATCTTTTGGACAAGTAGACCATAGTTTTTCAGGCAGGTTAGGTTAGGTTAGGTTACGCTTTGGTTATAATTGACAATTTACATACATAACCTACATCACATGTTGTGATGACACTGTCGACTTGACAGTGACATTATTTACAATCTCGATTGAAAAGCCAGGGTGACAAACATAACTGGACGTTTAGAAACATCTAGTCTGAAGAACAGAAAAAAGATGAACTGCATATTACTTGTCATGGCCGAGCCGCAAAAACATGTAAGAACACCGAAGTATGGGCACGAAGAAATAAATGTTCTGCTGAACATAATTGTGCAATTCAAGGAAATTGTGAAAAATAAAAGAACGGATGCAGTGATTTGAAAAGAGAAAGAAGCAGCATGGAAGAGGATTGCAGAGACATCTAACGCGTCCTCTCCTACAAGTGTTGGTTGTTAGGGCTCATTATTGAAAAAAGTCTACAAAAACAAAAAGAATGTTAGAAAGTGTATTGCTGCAAAGTAAAAAGAACAGGTGATGGCAATGAAGAAACTCAATACGATCCTAACACTTAAATTGCTGTCAGCTTGCCAACCAGAAAAAGATTATATGAACTTCAATCTAATTTTGATTTCGATGCTGAGCCAAGCAATTTGAACAGCAATTCTGATTAATGTAGTAGGTATTTCAATTGTGACATCCAGACGATTCAAAATGATGGTAGAATAGACGTTTTCCAGGCGAGTGATTTATATTTATGTTTTTGTAACTCTTGACTATAATAATGCTGGACGAAAGAGAAAAGCAAGCAGTTCTAACAGATCAGAAAAGAGGCGACCTGTAATAAGTAATAAAGTAATAAATAATCCAAGCCTCATCTCTGTCAACACAATATTCAGATTTGGCGGAATTGAAAAGGAAATAAGCGCCATTAGAGATTGAAACTTTAAAAAAAGTCCAAGAGGCAAGAATGAAGGTAAGCTATCTAAGATAACCAGAGCCTTGAATAGGATATTTTACTTAGAAAAAGCTCAATTAAGAAAAATGAAATAAAATTAAGTACTATACATGCAATGTGTCCAAGATAAGGAAGGCCACTACAGGGATCTCGAAAACCATAAAAGATAGAGAAACGGTTGAATGGGGAGAAAGTAGCACAATTAAGCGCTTAGTACGATGACGTGTAAAAAATAAAAATATTAAGAACGATTCCGAAAATATTCGAAAAAAACCGAAAAATTGCAATTTTGGTTTCATTCTTTTCTGAGTTTATTTTTTAACATAAGAAAAACAACAAGCACTTTTTTATAACACTTTATTGAGAAGAAGAAGATGGTATTATTATTTTTTTGGTCAATTAAATGATTGTAATAACCTAGTAAAATAATCATATTAAATTATTGAAGAAAACGCTAAACAAGAAGATGATGATTTTTATTGTAAAGTTAAAAACAAATGGCAGAACTAAATATACTCACAAGCTTATGTAAAAAATAATTAAACAAGAATAAAATTGAGTAATTACTGGGCCACGACTTCTTCCACAAGCTTCAATTTTTTACACAATGACTTGATTACTTTACTTAAAATTACTTATTTGATCCTTCTATATACTTCTTCTATTTTCGAGATTTATTTTCTTTAAATATTGAAGTTGCAATAATTAATTTGGTTTGCGTGTATATCTTTGTTAAGAAACTACTGCTATTCTTTTCCTGGGTTTTTTTAGACGTGAAGAATCTTCTAGTAATTAGACGGAAAGTACATTCGTCACTAAATAAGATATTTCTGATATAATTATGCTCTCGGTCTACCATTTCCATAATTGTTTTGCAGAAATGCATTCTTCCTATTTGATTTTCAGGAAATAATTGTTGAGTTTTATAAATTTTGAAACATTTAGAATTGTTTTCTTTCAAAATTTTGCAAACAGTATCTTTGCTAATGTCTAGAACCTCTCCTACTTGCATCAGAAATAGAAAATTATTTTCTTCAATTGCAGCACAAATAGCTACCTGCTGATTTTCTTCTCCCGCCGTTGTATCACGAACAGTTCTATTTTTATGAAGTTTTGGTGATAAGCACCCTAACCTTTCAAAATTTGAAATTATTCTGTATGTAACCGACGGTTTTCAGATACATTTAAGAATAAATTGTCACAAACAGAATTTCCTAATAATGCCATTTTAGAACTTGTACTTTTCTCTGGAATTGAATAAACATCAATTTTTTAAAAACTCAATTAAAAAAATTAATAACAACGATAATAACAAGTAACAAAATCCAACTGTCAAAATTTTCAGATTGACATATCCTCATTATATTATTCTTTTATTAATTTGGTCAAGAGTACCTACTAGTTTTGTAGTTGTTATTAAAACAATTATACCGGGTGCTGCATCGTTGGACGCAACATAGAAAATCCCATGCTAATTTTGAAATGTTTAGATATTGGCTCTCCTAATTATTTTAGCACTAAACTTTTTTTAGGTTTTTTGAAGGACATTGCAAGATGATGTACACTGAGCAATTTGAGCATCTTATGATAACTCAATTAGAAGGTATTTGATTTCCTATGTTGCGTCCGCCGATGCAGCACCCGGTATACAGTGTGGGATTAAAGTATGGAATATTAAAAAAAAGCAAACTCAACATGTTTTTTTAAAAACGCTGAGACAGGTCGATTTTAGTTTTTAAAAATACACATTAATATGTGCGATTCACCTTCCGACCTTCATTTGTTTTTAGTTATGACGTCATCACAAAAAAATTTAAATGACAATATAGATTTTTAGTAGTGGAATCCGATAGTGACTTTTCTTCCCTTTATGATCAATAAAATAAATCCTAAGGTTGGATAACAAAAATTCTGAGAAAAATCGAGCTGAACACTTAATGTTGATATTATCGTATTTAATAGGAAATAATTCTAAATTATGATATTAAAATACTACAAAATAAAATTTCCGAGAAATTATTGCTCCTTTGAAGCGGTGCGAACATTCAAGTACCGTTTACACCGTCGAGTCGGCTTGTAAAAACTCTCCATTTCCAATGGCAGGTCCCATGTATAATACCCTCCGTTAGTGTAAAAGGGATTTGTGTTAATTTGAGTCGTCACGTAAAAGGGTGACCGCCCGCAAGGCAAAGCCGCCCGAAGCGTCACTTGCTCTCCGGTCTTCGTCCTGTAAACTACGACAGCAAGCGCGCTAATGGTTTTTTTTTACGAGCCCATTGTTCATTTTTATTTTTGGTGTTAGAAATGTTATTATGCAAGAGAGGTCTTGTAAAAATTCCAGAAATACGTCGCCTTGACGGACTAAATATTGTGTGGTCTCGTAAATAAGTTTGGCATATCAGTCGTGATATCTTTCTTGATGTGTGGGCAGTTTGTTTGCTAAGTTTGTGACTGAAAAAATAATTCGTAATTGTGCTAGCGGAGCTCTGCTTGTATAAAAGTATACGTGTGTTTTTTTTATTTCGTTTCTAACAACTTTAGACGTACGATAGCCATCGTAAATTTAATAAATCTTAAGACCGTTGTTTGTGCATCACCCGCTAAATGGTTGAGAGTGGAGAATTAGAATAAATTCAATCTACACTTTAAATAACTTAGATAGCTTTAAACAGAATCATTTTGAAACAGTTGGATAATTTTAGTTAAAGTCAGTTAGTAGTAAACTTGTAACAAATAAGTTATGTAACTTTCTGTAAGAACACTCTATTTACAATTTATAATTCCAAATTATCTTATCGTTTACTATTTAAAAATTTGTAAGATATAATACATTTATTGTTGTTATTATTGTTTCTTTAGATATTTACGTTTCTCCTTTCTATCAGGGTGTAAATAAATAGATACTGTAGAACCTTGTTTAGTTTTATTGTGTCTCTGTTTGTTCCTGTAAGATTTTCAGGATGATAAACCTCTGTGAACTGATTGTAAGCCAGTCCCGGGAAAGATGAACGTTGAATTAATTATTATTTTTTTAGTAATTTGTTATAAATAAAGTCAATAGATGGAGAAACCCCACTCACTCATGCAGGAATCAATGCTGCTATCCGACGGAATTAATTAACGTAACCATCTTTTGTTTATTTAATAGTAATTCTTTAGTCTAGCCATAAAGGGGTGCTGTTTATTTGTTTAGTTTTAAAATAAATGATTTTATAGCTTTCCCCGAGTAAATCTATTGGGAAAGCACCTGTTTTTGTATAAGTACCTCCAGGGTTATAAATACCTATCAACCTACCTGACAACATAAGTGCTCCTATATACAGGGTGATAATATTTAAAAGCCATCTTTGTGTTATCTTGAGAGTTTTAGTGAGTTTGAAAGCTTTTCTTTTTGTTTTAAAGGTAAGTTTAGGTTGAACCCCCCCGTCTTCGACTTCGAGCTACGGGATTGAACATCTTCCAAAATCCGTAACAGGCATTAGGCCTCTTTTTGGGTTTTTTTCCGTTACAAGATTTTTCGATATTGTCAAAAATTAAGGTACTTTACTGTTAGGAAAAATTAATATTTTCTTACACACCTCGTTTATGACAGAAACATTTTCATATCTGATGGTGGCATTTTAGGTTTTAGACCATGCAGAACTTTCTATTAAGAATAACTTTTTGTCATAAATCTAATAATAAAAAAGTTCCCCATATGGTTCCAACTTAAGTAAACACACTGTATAAACTCATTATCGTCAATTTGAAGCGTTTTTTCTTCTTGCTAAACAAACCACATATTATGTAGCGTGGCTGCATTAATCGAATTTGCCGAAAAACCACATTAATCACAAAGGCAAAAAGTGATGTTTAAGTTATTTTCGTGTAATTTTTCCCATTTATCTTAAAGCATATCGAAGGGCCGCGCGCGCGCGTGTTTTCCGTACGTGGTATTTTGCTCACGAAGTTTAATCTGTGACAACGAATTAACGAATGCTTTTTTCGTTCCCATATAAGCCGCAGTAACAAAGTTGTAATCGAGAAAATAATGCGGTACGAAATATTCTTTTCTAAAACAATGAGTTTCTGTTAAATCTACCAAGGATGAATTAAAGTTTTTTCTTTCGCCCAAAAAGAAATTATACAAATCTTTATTTCTTAAAGATAGCTGTCAGACTTAAGTGCACTTGCGCTGGTTTTGCCATACAAAGTTAGGCATAGAACAGAAATTGTCCCTTCATAACGGGGATTCTTTGAAGAATGGTATCGATTTCTTGAATTGTATAACTAAGATTACAAAGACTAAATAAAATTGACTACAATATTCACTTATTTGTTTTGTCATACTATGACATTTTGACAGTAGTGTCGAAAGCATTGCTCTCTTCGATAGATCTTATCCAAAGTATGACTGACAGTTTCAACTACAGCAAATTTTAGATCGAATATTTCTAGACAGTACAGCTGTCCAATTTACAATCTTATACATCATAATCACAATAACAATCAACAAGAAGAAATCGTAAGAATAAGATTTTATAAATTTGTTTAGAGTTTTAAAAATAAAACAGCAGCAATCAATAATTCTTTATATGAACAATACGTTGAAGTATCACTTTTTCCATAACCGTCATCATGATATAGTGTCACATTCCAAACGTGCTTTTTAATAAACCGTATATGATTATATACAGGTTCATATATCGATAGCATATATTTATGACTAATTATTCTACCAGATGAGATGATACCATAGACTACTGGATCAGACTTGTTCGGCTGCATGCATACAAATGGTCCCCCAGAATCTCCTCTCAATGGCACTCCATTATACCATTGAATTAACGAATAAAATACTGTTGGACTTAGTTTGTATAAAGGATGGAAAAATTTAAGAATTTCCTTGGCGGACTTAGGACGTACTATAGCATACAGTATAAATCTAGACATTATTCCTGAGTTAGGCGAGATCATTCCACTACCAATAATATAGCCCGACTTACAAATATCAGATCCACTTGCATCAGAAGGTATCTTTATTGTTTGAATATAATAGTTTAAGGGAAAATGTGTATTTACTTGAACTAAAGCAACATCGTTTTTTAAATAGACAACGTGAGTAGAATTAATATGTTTTATTTGGTATTCAGGATGCCGGATGATATTTTTAGCTGTTCTTGCAGTGTAATATTCTTTTTTTAAATGCATTGTACTTTCTTCAGTACCCATGACAACGTAAACGACCTTTAAATGGACTATTTCAAAGCAATGACTTGCTGTTAAGACCCATCCAGGATTGATCAGAGTACCACCGCAATGGCTGAAAAGAAAATACACTTCATAGAATAAATTAGCAAAAATTAAAGCAGATCGTAGAATTTTCTAATGTTTTAAAAAGTGATTTGATCAAAATCCTTTTATTGCCTTGTAATGTGCCTTACTGAAAGGTAAACACAGTGGGAAATTATAAATGCTAAGCGATATTTCTAGCAACACTGCAACGACCGTTTTGGAGATCGGTATTAAGATCCTGGCCTACCGTGTTCTGTGTATTAATGACAGTCACGTCTAGATATAATGTTATGGGATTTGTAAAATTCTACCTCATAGGCATTACTATTTAAGTTAGTTTGTTGTAGATAATCAAAGATAAAACGTGGGTTAAGGTAAGTCCGATTACTAACATTATTGCAAACTGCTTATGCCCTTTTGCTGTAATCATTTTTTACGTAAATTAGTCGATGTTAAATAGGTACAGAACTTTTAATTGAACAAATCAGAACAAACTGGTCATAATTTCTTTAAACTACCCCGTCTGCGTCTAGAAACAACTGTTTAAAAGTTCCTTTATTTATGTCGAAGGTGAAACTATAGTAATTCTTATTAATTATTATGATCTGTTTCAAATTATAAAACAGTAGGACAGGCTATAAAAATTTGACAGATCTTAGCGTGATCTCAGCCTGTATATTATCGACAGTTCAAAACATTGATAAAGGTTAGATAAAGATTAATTTAGGGTTATACTAATGCAAAATTACATTTTTTTGATTTACACTTTAAAATCAGGAAAAAGCCGACAACATAAGTATCAAGAACCTACAAAATATCGATACAGGTGCGTTTTCAAGCCATAAAAGTCTTTTCATGCCTGAAAGGTGACCAGCGTGGGGATCTCCAAAAATTATAAAAGATACATGGTCAGTTCAATTAGGTCAAAGTTGCGTATTTTGTTGTTTAATCTAAAAAGACACCGATCTGACATTGTTTGCTTTTAAAATAACCTCAAAAAACGAAATTTTTTATTTTTGTTTTTTGGCTATAGCTTCCTTATTATTGGCAATTTTTTCAAGTCGATAAAATCATTCAAAGGACACTTTTTTGTTTTATTATTTTATATCGATTAAAATTCCCATG
>VTPC01007247.1:29472-40712 GCA_011009095.1 Ignelater luminosus
AAAAAAAAATAACGCTAGAACGTCTCTTATCGTACAAGAGGGGATAGGATAAAGCAGCCAATGAGAGGCGTTAAAGAAACATCACTACATACAGAGACTAGAAGTTAGAATAAATCTGATACTCAGGTAAAACGGATCTAGGCAAACAGCTTGAATGTAAATGCCTTTTCAGGCATCAAACAACGGACTGGTTTTGTCGCATTTTTCTAAGCTTAATATTAGACATCTTGAATACAATTAAGTCATCATGAAACTGATTTTTCTAAATAAACATATAGTACATCGTTATGTTTACAATATCTGACTGTTTTAGAAATAGAAAGGTTGCCTTAAGGACATTAAATTAATTTTAGTACCTCTGAAGATAGAATAAGTTGTGGGTTTTAATGGATTCTTTTAATTTAACATTTAACTTTTAATAAACAATAATAATTAGTAACTTATATTAAAATATAGTTTGAAGTACTATTTTTCCTTTTTAAATTAAAGAATAACTTTTTTAAGGTTTTATGAGTGTCTACTGTATAGTTATTTTAATGAAAAAAACATTGGTTGTTTTTATTTATTTATAAAACTGGTAACTTATTTTTAATAACTAATTTTATACAACATTATTTTATCAGTTTAAATTTCCACAAAGACTTTAATTTCATGTAACACTGGCTACACTTTTTGACAACATGCCTTTCAAAATTTAGATTATTGTCTTTAGTTAATCCAACATCATGGGTACTTTCACTAGCATTTAGGACAGAATGGTATAGCGTAATTTGGTTTCTAGTATTCTGCTTAGCTTTATAAATTAAATTTCTTGTACCAATATACATCACGATGGTTTTTTCAGAGTTTAGACGTGATCCGTTCTTTTTCGACCATTCTAGAATATTTTGTAGATTGCTATTGAGCTCTGTAATTAAGCCATTACTTTTTTCTGGCAAACACGATTTATATGTATAGTTATTTGAGTATCGTCTGCATATTGGTGAAAATTCCATTGATGTTGCAAATATTTGGAAGACCACCCATAAAGATTATGAAAACGATAGGTGCCCAAACACTTTCTTAAAGGACACCATAACCCATTTCAGTTTCTTCAGAAATCTCATTATCAATTTTTACCATTTGAAATCGATTTACCAAATAATTTCTAAACCACTGCAAATTTTCATCGGCAATTTCATAATTTCGCTGAAAGGAAATCTCTGTTAATAACGTCAAATACTTTGCTATAATGTAAAAACGCAAGATAAGTAATTTCTGATTTATCTATGTTTCTTGCTGTACTGTAGTTATTTTAAGCAGATACTCTCGCAAATACTATATGAACGTCTAGACGACGTAACTTTCACTTTCGACATGTGTCAATACTACACATGACGTATTATCACAAAGAGGTTTTAGTACTTGGTGCAAGAGAAAGCATTTACATAATTATATCGCTCAATTTTGACCCAATTCACTTCGGTCTACCTTAAGAAAACGTGCTTTAGTAAAAAATTAACAATATTAGAAGGAAAATGTTCTGATTGTGATTTTAATGGGAAATACAGCATATTACAAGAACATTTAGATGAAACATACCAAGATGGTTCATAACCGCATCTGTCTTTTATCTATGGCCATTCACCACAACCCGGTGAATTTTTGTAAATGCCTTGTGTTTTAATAGAAACAGTAACCTCACAATATCAGGATATCATATAACATCACATTCACGTATTTCTAAGTCAAAATGACAGGAATAGCAATTTTAATGGTTCTAATTATTCCACTGGTAATTTGTACAAATGATGTCTCTGTTGTTGACATTCGTATTGCTGGTGGACAAAAAGCTAATCCAGGGCAATTTCCTTTTTATGCGCAAATTCTTGTGATGGGTCGAGAGTAAGTACTTGTATTATTATTTTTTTTTTTTTTTGGAGGAGATACATGATTTGAAACACCTCAAATACTGTAATATCAATACAGTGCTCAAAACTTTAAAGGCATGATTTTGTTATAAGTGTGCTGATTTATGATTATTTAATATGGTTTTTATCTTTATAATGTTTTTTGTAATGTTAGGCGTGATCAGATCAACGCAGCCTGCACTAGATACTACGTATAACGGTTATAATTTTAAATACCTGTAAAATATAACACTTGTATGTCGGTAGTTCCAGTCGTTTTGTAGTATTTATTGTATATTCTATACTGTATACTTCCAGCTACTTACCCATTCTGGGATGTTTTAGTGCTTTAGTTTGTGGAGGATCTTTGATTCACCAGCGATGGATATTAACAGTAGGTCATTGTTTTCCAAGCAGCAGGAGACAAACACAACAAATGGCTGTAAACAATCATATTTTGGTGTATATGGGTACTATAAAACAATATAACCATATAGGTTCTGGTACGGTTTGGCAATCTTATGCTGAAGGCGTGTATCAGCATCCTGCATTTGTAGTTAGATATATAGATCAGTCGAGAGGGATAACCGACAAACTTAGCAACGATATGGCCTTAGTGCATTCGAGACAACATTTTCCATTAGGTCCATACGTTCAAATAATAAAATTGCCTAATGCGAAAATACATCCACACATCTGTGGCAGAGGCACCATAATTGGTTCTGGAAATACAGAGAATGGGTCGCGTGGAGATGTCCTTTACGCGGAAGTTGAATTAAAATGGTTGCATAATCTTGGTGTAACACTACCTTCTTGGACTGTTAGATCTTCCGTATTTTATACTGAAAATCGGTGGAATAGAGGTCACGCTTTGCGTGGAGACTCCGGTGGTCCTTACGTATGTTATTTTGCTAAAACACCTGTACTGTATGGGGTAATTTCATCCAATAGAAATTACAAAGATACAGTAATAACAGAATATGAATCAGTATTAAACTTTATGGATTTCATTAAAAATAGTGTTCCAGATGTTCAGATTCACAGACAACGGAAAATCAAAGGCTTCAGAGAATCTAAAGAAAACAGAAGTCGTAAACGGAAAGCTGTTACTTCAACTAGTTCAGTCAGATCAAATATTGTTATTTCTTTTAGATTTCTGTTTGTTATTTTATCGAGAATAATTAAAATATCTTAAGGATGTTAAACTATTTAGCATATCTTTATTAAAATTGTTTAAAATAGAAAAAAATTATAAACAAACATTATACAGGGTGTTGCTTAATGTTATGTACTTATTTTATTGGGTGATTGCTGGGTCAATTCTAAGTCGAAAAGTTTATATAAATGTATGTCCTAAAATGCTTGGTTTTTGATGTATAGGGTGTTGAACCTAAAAAATAAAAACTTCAATACAACTGATGGGGTAAATTCCTATCGACTATACAAGTATTCTTTTAGAATAGAACTTATGTTTGATTCGTCTTACTTAGTTACAGAGTAATCGGCTTTTAAAACTGCGTGCAGATATGTTAACTTTCGGGAACATCGTCGCCCTTTGTCAAAATATAAAAAATTCTTATTAAGAAAAGTTGTGGAGAAATATCTTCTGCGTACTTCAAAACCACATTTGTTTATACAGAATTTCTTTCTGCGGCTAAGATACAACACAATACTCAAACTATCATTCTGCCACAGTCATATACGACCCATAAACATCGTAAACGCTGCATAAACCGGGCTTTTTATCTATTAACTCGGCTTGTAAAATCTTATTGACGCTTAATGTACTTTAAGGTTATGATCTTATGATAGATTGACCTCACGATGTTGTCTTTTTTTGTAACTGCAAATATAAGGAAAACTTGATTTCTTTTTAACAAACAAAACTAATCGGTACTAAACGTTTATGCAAAATTTTTGATGGTGCAACGGCGCCAAATACAGCCGCAGGTATGGCAACTTTCAAAAACAAAAAAGAAAACACTTCCAACCTAACAAAATGAAAGCATGGTCTATTACGACCAGCAAACATCGTGAACGGGGTATAGATAGTAAGATTCCAAAAACCTGTTCAATCTATGTAATAATAAAAGTAACCTTAAACCTTGACAACTATAAATTATAATGTCACAAGAAAGAGGTTAAGTTGATTTTTATTTGTCAAAAATAGCAATAATATATTTGAGTGCATTAATCAATTTTTATAAAATAACACAATATAAAGGAGTTTTCAAGAAAATTGATTATTCCCAATAATTTATTATAGTAATGGTGATTATAACATTAAATACAACATCCAAAATTTTATTTTGTAAACATTACATGATAATGTTTTTATAACGAAAATCTTATTAGTTACGAAAAATGCAGTAGAACGGGCCAAAGGAGCACTTAGAATTTTCAAACAATAATATTACAAAATACCAGCAAATCTTTATTTATAATTATACAGCGTGATTTAAGTAGTTTGCAACAAAAAGGAAAAATTGTAACCAATTGCTGTACGATTGAAGGCATCAACCACATGGCAGTGAAATCTAAGTTCATGATGATCAAACTGAGTAGAGAAGATTATTTTTACTGACTCAACTCAAAAGTTTGAGTGTTTGTTCACATCTTGAGTATATTGTTATGTTAGAAACACCAATAAAGATTGATTGATACTTTCGTAAATATAAATTTGTGAGGATACATTTGTATTATTGTTAAATCTTCTTTATGCGTGTTCGTATTTTTTAAGATATAAGAAATACAGGATGCTCAGCAGCTTGGTGTGGATTCTGAATTATGCATCATGCACAGCCTATACATTTATAGTAAGAAAGTAAATGATAGTCTGTGTGATATATGTGCATGATGTATAATTTGTTATCACACCTGGAAAACAAGAAAAAGTCAAAATGCCAGGGAAATGTTTAAAAGCAGAAAATTGTGGCATGTGACCTAGAAAATCTTTTAACCAGGTGTCGATGATTTAAAACCTACCTGCTCTAGAATGTCATAAAATGGAAACTTAAGAATCGAAGATGCATACTTCGTTTAAAATCTTTGCGGTTGTGTTATACTTACCATTCCGATTTATTTAAGCTGAATTGTTGTTCTATGGTTTGAGCACTGCAGAGAAAATAACTTTGTAATTATTTACTTCAAAAAGGCTAAGCCTATTAAACATTGCCTTTTTAGGTAGTGATCACTTTTGTTCACATTCAATTTTGATAATTTGATTTTATGTGTTTGTTTACAAACATCACCTGTTTTCATATTATGATATTTACTTTACTTCATTGTCTATACTTGATTTCGATACAATATGTAATTGTATTAAATAAGTTTATTTATAAATACCACCCGTTTTGATATGTAGCGATAGGTATCGACGTTCACTTTATAGATTACAAATGCAGCAAGAGTCCAAGCTGCTGGTTACTTACACATTCTCAGAAGCAACGTTTTATGCTAAAGTTAATTCTCAACAAGCGAACGTTTCCATAACATTTAAAACTAAAACTTTCTACAGCTTATTAAATTCACAGCCAACTTCGTTTTTAGTCTGCCAGAAAATAATTCATTCCGATACACAAATCGCTATCCGTTTTCCAATCACAACCGGAAAACCAATTTCATACAATCTTACCTTTACAATGAAGTCTCCTGCGACCTTTTGACGACGGCGCATGGTGCAAAGCAAACCCAACGGTGTATCTTCTCTACAGTACGCGTGTCTCACCACATGCTTGTGAGTTATGACAAAGTAAGTTCATTAGAATGAGACTGACTGTAGATTGGTCTACACGTGTTTATTTTCAAAAAAATATCCACCTAGAGTTTTACAAATTTCATTCAAAGCTGCAAAGGAAGAAAATTTCTACTTAACGAAATTTGTTTATGCAACGATTTCGTTATTATAATATTCTGATGATCAATAATACGCTAAAGGACCTTGTGTTTATAAAAAAAATCACAAATTAGAAGAATACAGTGTATATCAAATATTTATGTACAAAATAACGAAAGATATAATTTCAAGCAAGTACATGTTATTCCAAGTACAAGAAGGCTATCAAATTGTACTCTGGGTGCGCTTGAAATTGCCTGACGACTATGTGCAATTTTTTGTTTTATGGTAAAAGATTGCACGTTTGGAACGTATTTTTCAATAAATGACATGTGTTTAGCAACAGATTCAAAATCTATTCTTACAGAGTGCTGATGTACATGTAATGATGACATTACTCCATATTGTACTGGTTTAGATCCTTCAGTATAACATACAAATGGCCCACCATAGTCATATTCTAAAGGGTGGCCCTCACCCCATCCAATTTGAGAATAAAACAATGTATCTCTCACAACTTTAGGGCGAAATTCATCATCGAGATCTTTCAATTGTCTTGAATGCACGACAGAATACAAAATATCATTATATTTGTTTCTTCTTCTCATTTTGTCACCACCAATAATTATACCTTTTTCACATACGTTTAATCCTTTGTTTGCTGTAGCTAATGTCACTGTTTTGATGGTTTGTGTAATCAGAAATGGTAGGGTGAGTCTTGCTACAGCAACATCATTTCTTAATTCTAGAATTGCTCCTAACGCAGAGTATTTTATGTGATATTTGGGGTGAAAGTAAACTGTAGTAATATGCCTCTTTTCAACATCTTCGATATTACCATTTATATATGCTTTAGTAGAGTCCATATACACAAACAGACCATACCATTTCTTCATGAGCTCTAGGTGTGTACGATTATTTATAAGACAATGACCTGCAGTCAATATCCAACTTGGATTAATTAGCGTGCATCCACAAGCAGTGCCCTCTATTTGGTAACCATGTCTACAAGAAAAAAAACTAATCACAATCGGATAAAGGTTAACAATTAACACCTTAATTAAAGGTAAGGAAATATATGCACTTTTAAAATATGCTGCATATATGTTTCTTGAAAACATATGGTAATTGTTCGATATAGCTACCCCTAGGAAAACGCCGTTTTAAAAGCAAGTTTTTGGTATCAGCACGTAGAGAAGTACTCACAGAACACAATTAGATGGCCGGAGGTAAAGAAAATTAATCCAATCTTGGCGAAACCGACGAAAAACAAACACGATTTCTAAGCACATCTGAGGTTATGTTGCACGATACAAACAATGAAGTTGGCAACTATAAATCAGCTGCTGTACACACTACCAACCGCCTACTGCAACATGACCCACGTATAAATTTTATTCGCGGTTTCTGTCATTCGCAAAATGGTGGTTGTGTGTGCTGGCTGCGATCTACGTGTATTCGAGGCTTGAGTAATTTGTAGCAATACTAAGCGTCTTGCCGAGTTTCTCGTTGACCACGGGATGCTGCGGTGAGAACTCGATTGCCACAAATGTGGCCAAGCCATGCAGCTGGACGCGAGGACCTGGTCGTTCCGTTGCAGGAAATCAAAGGTGATCGAACGTCCTAGACAGGCAGCTCGTAGGAATTAAGCGCGATTTGTTTAAAAGTGCGAAGGTTGCGCGGGGTCAATGTCCTCCAGGTGATTTAGGGAAATTGGGTTGTGGTACTGTCTGTTGATACACTGTCGGGGAGTACTAAGAACGTAGCCGCGATATTATGGTGTCATGGCAGTCGGTGTGCTTGCGAAGTGTCAAATTCGTCTATTTTCAAAATTTTTTTAAAAAAATTCTAAGTGTTTGGCGTCGGAGAGGCCTTCTGCAGGTATCTTTTGATTCTCCGAATAGATATACACGCATTGGTAAAGTTGAATTTTTACTGTAGAAGTTAAATTCTAGGGGTATATCGAACTGTTACCAAACATATGTACCATACTGCTGGAAATAAGCTGCAAATATGCTCTGAAAACCTTGAATTTTGGGAACTAACATCATCTAGAAACGTTTGACATTCTATGTCAATTTATACTTTATTCACGATGATTCTGGGTCGTAACAGGCCATGCTTGTATTTTGTTAGATTGGAAGTGTTGTTTACGTTTGTTTTGAAAATTTCCGTACCTGCGTCTGTATGTGGCGCCGTTGCAAGATCAAACATTTTGCATAAAAGTTTAGTAGCGATTAGTTTTGCTTTGTTGAAAAGAGATAAAATTTTTCTTATATTTTGCATATATTAATGTCAATTAAGAAGAGTACCGAAGATTATAAATAAAAACATAAATTTTAATTTATAAATATAATATACAGAGCGAGTCTGGAACTTGGAATAAATTCAGCAAATCAAAGACAATTTTTTTTAAACGGTCGAACACTTCTATTAGTATTTTTAGTTGCGGTCTTTTTTATTAAAAAAATATTTATACAGTATGTCCCAAAGAGATACGACATTATCGATATTTTTTTTAAATAGCAACGTAGGTTTTCAGAGACTATCAAGTAACTACCAACTGCCAAATTTTAAATTTTTATTCTGCCATATTTACGAGATATTAAACAAAAACGTTTTATTTGAAAAATAAAAGACATCTAATTCACATTATTTTTCTTCAACAAATGTGTAATTGTGTATCACTCAGAAGAAACCTTTTTATCTAGTAACTTTAGAAATCAAATGCAACTTCTAGTGGCGACTTTTATAAACTCTATTGACCTGAATATTTTGACATTTTGATTTTCTCGTATTTTTTCTACGTCGTTTGTAGGTGTTTCTGTTTTCTGATGTTGATCTTTATATTGTTATTTGGTTGCTGACTGAAGTGTGATTTGCACATCTCGATTACAAAATGTCATCAAAAACTGGTAGAAAAAAGTGCAATACAAAATGTAAATGTGTTTTTTGCATTTTACTAAAAAAATACCATCAGGTAAATACTTCTAACATTTAGTGGTATGAGAGTATAGACCAGGTATATATGCTGTTCACGATCTTTTTGCGTAAGGATTGGCTCACGATTGACCATGGAGATTTGACATTTTCACCCTGTATACAATCTTTACAGTCAGTTTTAGGTTAATTTTACATTTAGGTTAGAACTGACAGCGTTGCCATGGCTGATAATTAAGAAAATAGCTTCATAACGTATTTGATTTGAGATCAACACACTGTTTCTTGTTAATTTTTGTCTTGCGAAAAAGATACTTCTGGCAATATGGTTGATTTTTTTTGTACAGAAATCGTGCAGCCAAGCTTAACACAATTCAATATAAAGGGTTTTCAAATAAGAGGTGTTATTTTGAATAGCCCGCTATTTCGGTAGATGTCACTTTTGAAGCTATCATTTTTTGACATTTGACAAGTAGAAACTACGCCATTAATAAATATGGAACGATACACGCTTCAACAACGCATTGAAATTATTAAAATTCACTATAAAAATGGTGAAAATTTGGCAGAGACGGTTCGTAAAACATTTTTGGGTCACCGTGAAGCACCTTGTCGGACCGCAATACAGAAATTGGTGAAAAAATTCGAGCTCTTGGGACAAGTTAGTGATGTGAAGAATAAAACCCGTGCACGTCGCTCAAGAACAGCCGAGAATATTGCTGTTGTAGCCGAAAGTGTTAAAGAAAACCCAGGTTTGTCCATTCCTCGTCGTTCTTTGGAATTAGCCATTCCACAAACGTCATTACACCGTATTTTGCATAAAGATTTGGGTCTTAAGGCTTATAAAGTCCAGTTAACACAAGAACTCAAGCCGGCCGATCATCAACAACGTCGTGTCTTTGCTGATTGGGTCGTTGAAATGCATGAAAATGATCCAGAATTCCATCGAAAAATCATCTTGAGTGATGAGGCCCATTTCCACCTCGGTGGCTTCGTCAACAAGCAAAATTGTCGGATCTGGGGCTCAGAAAATCCAAGAGTTATTTTTGAAAAGTCTCTCTATCCTCAACGTGTGACTGTTTGGTGCGGTTTATGGTCCGGCGGAGTCATTGGACCTTACTTTTTCGAAAATGAGGCTGGAGCAACAGTTACGGTGACTGGATTGCGCTATCGAGAGATGATTAACGATTTTTTATGGCCGGAATTGGATGGTATTGATCTGGACAACGTTTACTTTCAACAAGACGGCGCTACGTGCCACACAAGCAACGAAACCATTGATCTTTTACGGAAAAAGTTTCCGGACCGAGTTATCTCTCGAAGAGGTGATCACAATTGGCCACCGAGATCTTGTGATTTAACACCTTGCGACTTCTTTCTTTGGGGCCACGTGAAAGAGAAGGTCTACGCCAACAGCCCAGCGTCCATTCAAGACCTCAAAGATGGAATTCGTGAGGCTATCGAGGACATAGGGCAGCCACTTTGCGATTTGGTTATGGAAAATTTCATGAAAAGGATATTGTCCTGTAAGCGTGGTCGTGGTGGTCATTTGCCTGATGTTATTTTCCACTATTAACGGCATACCTTCCTCTTTATAATGAAATAAACATCCGATCATTTACATTAAAAAATGGCACTTTTCTTTGAATATCAAAATAACACCTCTTATTGGAAAACCCTTTATTTCATATGTAACAACTTAGCAAAATATCATGGCTTACCCTTACCCAAAAAGTTCGTGAACAACGTATACTTCTTTAAACTGTCACATCGCTGGCAAACGATTGAAAAGATGCATTTAAAAGATGTGAACGAGGCATCCAGGTATTTAAAAACTTATGTATAGGCTGTAACAATCTTTGTCTAAAAAACTGTACTAATTAAGAACAATAAATTTATTGTTAAAGTGGAAGTTTTTAACTAAATGTTACACCTTTATGTCTTGATATGTTTATATGTAAATAACAGTAAGATCTAAGTGAGTACAACTAATACATAAATAGCCGTCTGGAATAGTTATCTACAAAATACATGAAAACACTAAATAAGAATTAAAAAATACGTAACGGAAGAATCACAACGTCTGCAAAAGTCTTCAACGTTTCTTGTGTAATAGTAAGTGATAAGTAATAATGTGGTAATAAGTTCATAACTACAAAATACGTATAAATAAATATTATCAAATAACACTAAACACGCATTACTGTCATTCAAACAAAATCTCGGGAGTCGTTCAACGAGTTCAAAAATCCAAATAAAAATTACACGTTAATAAATGAGAACTATTGGAGGAAATGAAGTCCAAGTACCGCCATGCATGGTTTGTTTCCAGCGCAGTGGGTTTTCCCTATATCATCGATATATCAAATTTATTGCAAATATTTATAGTTGCCAAATTTTAGAATTGGCAGTGAGTTGTTAAGTGTCAACTTTAGAGTTGGTCAAGCAAAAAAGATATTATAAACCTAGTATTATATATAATAAAGAATATTTATGATACGTACATGAACGATACATATACATTGTGGCCCATGAACAGTTGTCCAAAATAAGGAAACTGGCCTTCTTGAATGGGC
>VTPC01007248.1:0-19476 GCA_011009095.1 Ignelater luminosus
GTATATATAAAAGCATCCAAACCATAAAAAACAGATCTGGTATGGATCGTTGCCGTCGTCACCGTTCAATGCAAATTTCTACTTTCCGAGAAAAGCATTGTATTTAAAAGCTTTAAAGTCGTTCTTTAGTCTAGTGAAGATAAAGTAAGTAGTGTTGATACACAGCTTGCTGGTTGGTAAATGGAGTAGTTATGATAGGAGGCAGCTGTAGTCGAAATAAGGATTGATTGATACGGCGACAACAGATGAACCTGATGGGGCGGTTTTGAAGTTGGAACTGATTACTGTTGAGTCAATGTTAGAATTGATTGTTGATCGTGGCTGCTTTGGAGATTAGTAAAGTAGTCGGTCGATGATGCTAGAAACAATAGTGATGGTGTGGATAATGGCGAGACTGGAGACGGAGACTTAAATGCTAGAGGAAGGTTATGACTGCGGGGGATTAGAGATCTTTGTTTGTTTTATAAAGAATTAGTTACTTAAGGTATGTGGCGGAATGGATTGTGTGGTAGTCTGATTAGTGGAATTTTAATCTAGACGAAACGGTAGTTCTCAAAACCACTCCTCCGCATTTCATGCTGCGGAGGATCTAAGTGTGGTAACGACTGACAAAGAAATTCGGGGCAGCCGTGGAGCTCAGGTTTGAGGAATCCCAAGCTCGGGTACCCAACTAGTGGAGGTTGGTTACGGTTTAAGCAAGGAATCCGTACCTCGGAGCGCAGGTCGATCAGAGTGGAGCTACGAAAGGCTACAGCCAATCAGGCTTACGCTCCAAACAGCAGAGAAACAGGCGTAGTGAGTGACCAACCTATTAGTTGAGCTGATAGATTTAGCCATGAATGAAGGATTAATGATCAAACCATTTACAGATACAAATATGTCTGATTAAGCATACCCAACCTCAAAATCGTCAACGGCACACCGTCATTGCAAAAGATGTAACAACTACAATCTTTTAATAGAAACAAAACTAAAATTGGTAATCTAAAATAGAAAATATAAATGAGTGTGCATAATTATTTTACTGCTCGTCATCGAAATGTATGAACCGCAAAAATTCCCTGCATCTCAGACTAGAATTTTTCCTGGCTGAAAATGTTCAGACTTCCAGTAGGAATTTCTAACACGATCTTTGAGTTAGGAGGTAACACCTAGTCTAAAAGATTAAAAATCAAATGATTAAAATTTTGTAGAAGATAAATAGATCAAACAAGAGAAAGAGCGAAATTCAAGTATCTTATCAGTTTTCAGACTTAAATAAAACAAAAACACAGCAACTTAATCCTGATTTGGACCTTTTAGACAGACATAACCAACAGCCTCCAGTAGCGAAATGAGTATTTAATAGAATGCACATGCAATTCCTTTGCAATTGTGGTAAAGATCAACGTCAAGTCATTTTAATATTTATGCAATAGGAATGGGCATAAAAATAAATGTTAGTTTATATTTTATAAATATCAACAAATTAATTCCATCTTTTTACTCAGGGTTAGATGTTTTAGGTGTACAACAACTGCATATGAACGATTCCTTTTCAGTCTTTTTTACTGAGTTGTTAGTCTACTACTTTACTTACCAGTTTATAGTAGTTACGCCTCCAAAATGTTAAAATAAGACTCACGCAAATCTCAAAGATTAGCGGTAGGTACCTACTTCTAGTAATTGGAAACACTGTGAAGGGCATAGAGGGGGTCTGTTAGATTAGACTGTTGGTTAGGTTAGTTACGTTAAGTTAGCAGTTAGGTTTATAACAGCAGAAGTATTATTTTAGGTCAGATATGTTTTAAAGCAAATGCATTGTAGATAAAATAATTTTAGATTAAATACATTTAGACCAATTGTGATTAGTCCAATTGTTTTAGACCAAATGCTTTAAATCAGTTTTATGGAAATGATTTCACCATGAAGGGCCAACTGAGGTCTTTCAAACAAGACGAATCTTATCCCTTTGGAGTTTTACACAGTTAGATGTTGTTTTTGCATTTTCTTAATAGTTATTTTTCCATGCATGCGTACCGATCTGCCGAATTATATAAGTAAATAGTTTTCAAATTTATATCCTAAAGCTATTTTTTACCAAGAAAGCCAACTGGTCTTGTAAACTTTTTCAAACCATAGGAATATTATTCGCAGCATGAATTCCAATCATGATTTCTGGATTAATGCACTCTAAAGCAGATGGTTCAAAAATAGCAGCAAATTATGTGCTGAAATACGGCTGTAAAGGGTTATAAAGTGGGTGCTCACGCTTCTCGTTAATGCTATTTTCGCCAATGATGATTTAATATTCAAGAGAAAAGATAACGTTGTATGTTCCTAAAAATGTGATATTAACGGGTTCGACATTTTTCTTGAAAATACTAATATGCTAGTAATTCTCGTACGTTGTGTTTCCTCAATAAGTAATATTTGTTTTTACATATCTTTCAAAGATAATACGAATTTAGAGTACTACGTGAGATTCTTCTAAATCTAATTTTTTTTAAAGTGAATCCTACTGCTTATGTATGTATCTAATGTAATCTAAAGATATCAAAACTTAATCATCACCATATGAATTCTGAAGTTATAGTTTTTTCTCAAATTTGCGTATTAGCTAAAAGATTGACAAACTATAAGTACTTACTTAAAAAAACTTGTCCTTTTGTTAAAACATATATAAAATTAATGCGTACTCAATTGATCTTATCAGGTTGATCTAAAGTCCCTTTATTTTGTGATATTATATCAGTTTTATCAGTACAAATTTTGTATAACATATGGATGTGTTTTTGTTGTATCAACCACTGCATCATGACAACTTCAGTGTAGTTAATATTAGTATTTATTTAATAATTCAAAAATTGTGGTGAGTAGTACCTTTTTGTGTTCTTTTTCTAGTAACTACCAGTTATAATCTATAATTATTAACATCTGTAATTGAAAGTACGCACCAGTAATAAATTTTAGTAATAAAGGTGTATTTATAAATAATTTTTGCATGGATCAGATAAAAGTTTTGAGTCATTTTGAGAACCGTTGAAGTTGTGACAAGGCTAGAAATCTAAAAATCGGAAGATATTGTTAAGTTTGTACTTTTATCAATTGGAAACTTTGCAAGGAGGTTTGGTTCAGGTTTAGTTGATAGAAGAATTAAGACAAAGATAATACCAAAACTGTCAAGAGAATTAAAATAGGTTGATCCAGTGACAAGCCAGCAATTACTTTGTCTGAAGAAATATTTGCTGCAGCTGGGAAAAATCAGTAATTTCAGTATTTTCCAATTTTTAAAATGCTATGAGAATTGTTATCATACTATATACCCATACCTATAAATTTAGCAAGCATTTATTAAAATTAATCCATAGCCGTTATGTCTAAATTGGACAAGTGTCAAAAACTAAACATTATAGTACTGAAGGACATGTAATGTTACTTTCTCAGGATAAAATTTTGGAACGAAAGACCGCCTCGTACATTCTCTTCACTAGTCTGTCTTGCTCCATTCTCTGCACATGCCCCATCTATCTTAGTTGCCTCTGTTGTATCGTTTCTCTTACTGGTGCTATGTTTAATTGCTGTCTGTATTCTACGTTTCTTATTCTATCTCTTCTTGCATTTCTCTGTATCTTCCTCAGAAATCTCATCTCTGTAGCTGTGGGTTTACTTCTCTGTCTTTCCGTTGTCGTCCAGCTTTTGCAGGCAAATGTAAGGGCTGGTTTCACTAATTTTCTTACGAATTCGGCCTTTACTTTATTAGGTATTTCCTTCTTGTTAAGTAGGTAAATTTCTCAACTTGTTCAATGACCTTCCTTCCAATTCTGATTTGGTGTTGCTCTTTAGTTGCTCCTATTATCATTGTTTTAGTCTTCTATATATTCACTTTTATATTACTCTTTTGTGGCTCTTCATTTAATATACATATGTTATGTTGTAGATCTGCTTCATGTTTTCCTACAATTACTATATCGTCGGCGTAACACAATTTTGTTACGTTTATGCATTCCATTCTCCAGTTTCCGAAGTTGTACTTTTTTAGTTTAATTTTACTTTTTTTCAATACTTCATCCAGGACCACGTTAAAGAGTAGAGGGTTCAATATGCATCCCTGTTTGAATCCCGTCCTGCTTATAAATCCCTCCGAGCTTTCTTCTCTTACTCGTACATAGCTGCTAGTTTCTTTGTATAGACTTTGTATATTTTCTCTTATTTCACGACCTACTCCTCTTTTTTTTAATAATCATTTTCTCTGCAGTAATCAATAATTTTAGTTTCGTTATATATCCATCCCTTAGTTTCATTATTCCACTGTTTGTCTTTTTAGTTTCAGAGATTCCCAGTATTTGTATATTTTTTTCTTCTTTTCTTGAACTAATTGCTTTTTCTTTCCGTTAATACTTCTCACGTTCTACACACCCATTTTAGTTCTGCTGTTTGTTTTTAGTTTCTTGTCTACTCCTCTTTTTCCTCACGTTACGGAAGAGTTTACCATCATATCCTTATCTATTGCTTGGGCGTTCTTATTTCTTCTTCCTCTTTCCTCTCTTCTGACTTTTTTGTACTGAAAGATGTAGCATCCTTTCTATGTTCTTTCAGTTTGCCATCTTCATAACTCTATCTATATTCACGCTCATCAATCATTACTTTATAGTAGCCTACCTTTACTTGTTTCCCCTTCTCACCTTTTTTTGTCCGCAATTTCTTTTATTTTCTTCTAAGTTTCCTGTTCTCATTTTATCAGTTCCCTTCTTAACTTACTCTCATTTTTCATTATTATTTTTTTTCGTCGTATTATGCAACTTTACTTTACATACTGTAGCACCTATTTTTGTTGCTTCCTTTATTTGTATCTTTGTGCTCATATTTCTCTATAAACTTTTTCATTTCAATTTCTAGATCCATTTGATTATCTGTTTTCATCTTGATCCCAGATATTACTATGTTGTTCTTTATCTGTTTCTTCTCTAAATTTCTCATTATTGTCTCTATTTCTTTCATATCCTCTTTAATTCTCTTAGTACTTCGTTTTCCTTTCTCAATTTTCTCAGCTCCTGTTGATATGTAGTTATGTCTAAATTGGACAAATGTCAAAAATTAAGCATTATAGTACTGAAGAACATGTAACATTACTTTTTCAGGATAAAGTTTTGGAACAAAAGACTGCAAATGTTGATACAGCTAATAAACTTTTGTTTGTTTCATTGTTTTTTGAAAACCTGATTACGGTTTCAACCTTTATCTAAAACTGCAGCAAATAATTAAAAACGAAACTTAGGGCAACTACTGAAAGTTGCATTTGATTAGGGATCTAGACTTTTGGTTAGCTTTTCATTTTATTTTATTTCGTTCTGTTTCTCTTTTAAAAAAGAAAGGGCTTGTCTTCCGTGGCTTCTTTTTTAGAGAATTTACTTTTAGAAAGGAAGCTCCCAATGCAGTGGTTGTAAAAGCTAGCCTTGGTCTATTAACAACTGTTGTTGTAGAGAATGACAAAATATTTCCTGTCCTGCTGCACGATAATTTTCTCAGATTTTTCTTTGAGGATTTTGCAAATTTTTCAGTCAGTGTGGTACTTACATACTAATACCAAGATACTCTGTTTACGACAATCCTGTTTAAACAGATTATTTCTGGCAACACTTGCCCTCTTATCTGTACCATCTCGTATTAGACAGTCTCTAAATAGACTTTTTAAGCTTGAGTTTCTTGTTCTCACCGTATTCCATTACCGAGTTTTTGAGATTTCTAGGTACACACGAGCTTTTTTAAAACAGATGCATCACATCAAAAAAGTAACTCACCTGACAGATCTGTCTCAATGGAGTAGCTAAGAATTATCCTTGACCAGAGACAAGGTTTGGAAAACGCATCTGCACTCGCTAGCAAGCAAATCATTGTTCTAAAAGTTTGATTCTTTTTCCGCCGCACCGTAACAGTAAGGTAAATTAGTTTTTTGAGGGGATAAAGCGCACAAGTTCGATGGAGCTAGTGCTAGAACGTTTGTGGTAGCCCGGTAGCTACACGACAGTGTTCTATTGAGGCATCCGAAATAGTCACAAACGCAATACGAGGAGCGGTTTCTCGTTGTTGACGCTGGTTGTATTATGTGGGCGCTGCTATAGATGGATATTGCTCCAACATCTGGCTTTGTCACTAAGGAAAACCACGGAAAAATTTTAATAACAAATTCGACCAACTGTGGTCGGTAATAGGTGACTAAGTCCCGTAAAAATTGAGGGCGTATCAAGAAGATACGGCACGTCTCTTACGGATGAAGGTTGGGTACTTGATTTTCTTTTCCGGCTTCTTATGCGGAAGTGGAGGTGGAGTTATGAGAATCTTGGTAAGCAAAACTTTGTTTTGCAGGCTTGATTTGCTACAGTACCAACTTCTCATAATATCTAAACACGAAGAAATCCCGTCCCAGGCGTTTCTGTCGCAATCGGACGATCGCATGTGACGACTCGGTGGCAAAAAGTGTAAGTCAGTACAGGTCTGATCAAAATTTTGTAGGTGTGTAACAGTCTCTATAAATGGCTTGGTATGTGGTCATTAAGTCTGAAAAGTAGTGTTTCAGTGCGTTGCTTCATCACACCGTAGGCGTTGTAGGGGTAAGAGTGATTCCCAGGTATCTGATAGCAAGAACTGGAGGCGCGAGTTGCATAGTTTCAGGTGAATGTCTATAACATTGCTTTGTTTTGAGGGTAAAATCTGATTCTACACGTTCAGAACCAAGTCTTCAGTCGTCTTCAAGCGCCAGGTTTCTCGATTCTATAGCGGAGCTTCGAGTCGTTACTCACGAGGTAGTGTCATTAGCAAATCTGGACAAACGGGCGTCGGGTTTTCAAGATGGGAGATGCCGTAGCAATCAAAGATGAATAAAAAAAATGGAAAGAATACCCTGGAAGAACGCTAGCTCCTGGCTTGTACACCCTAAACAAAGCACGGTGCACTAGATGTTAGTTAGCAAAATTAAGAAAGCGGAATCTTGATGGCTCGAAAACGTTTTGTGTCAAACCTTGTCGACAATCCGCTTGATGTTTAAAAGTGTGCTGGTTACGCAGCGTCGGAGTTAAAGTTTATCGTGACGTTGATGTGAAAGAGAAAATAGTGTCTATTGTGCACCTGCTAGGACAGAATCCGATCTGATAGCCTGAGAGAAGCTTCTGGATGTCTAGGAATTCTCGAGTTTATTTGTTAATATCTTTTTGCAAACCCTTTTTATGACGTTATGCTCTATCGTTGGGTAGCTTACCGAGTTTGTAAATCATGTTGCCTCCTTCCAAGTACTGAAGGAGTTTTCGCAGCGGAGACGACGGTTGCATATGAGGGTAAGAAGGACGACGGCTTTTATCGGACCAAAATTCTTGCAAATGCTAGAGTCTTGTCGGTGTCTTCCTTGATGATTGGACTTATATTGTCTTACAGGAGGGTGGCTGATTCTGGAGGGGGTCGTTAAGTGGTTGGTATACTTTTTCAAGAACATTGGCAAAGTTGTTTGCTTAGCCCTGGCTTTGCCTTGTTTTCTCTGGCCCTCAAAAGCCCTTGGAGTCGACAACATGTCTAGTAATTAAGACAAACCTAGAAAGAATGATACATAGGAAATATTACTGTTTATGGTTATGTAATAGAATATAGTTAACATAAAAAATATTTTTCAGCATGCTTTACACATCCAAAGACAAACTAAAAGTTCACGATGAGTAAGTGTGGAGAAAAATTTATGTTGCTGATGTGGAAGAATTTTCTGTTGCAATGGCGACATCCTATACAAACCGTAATAGAAATTCTGATACCTTTAACATTTACATCACTACTTGTAGTCTTCAGAAGTCTAGCTTACCTTACAGAGCATCCTGCTAGAATATATACAGAAATAGATATTGATTACTATAGTTATATATGGAAGTAAGTGGAAGCTTTTGGTTTTGAATCCATACAATTTAATTTACAAAGTTCTACTTTATTTTCTCTTACATAGATTGAATCTTGTTTGGTCTCCACCTAATATAAAACTTGGAATTATAATAGATGAGATGTGTCAATCATTAAAAAAGTTATATTATGGTATACAAATTAGTCAAACTAATATAACAGACAGTAAATCACTAGCAGGGTACTTAGTAAATTTAGTAAATAAAGAAGATACGACGTGGGGATACAGTGAAGTCCTTCTGGGTGTACAGTTTGACGATTCGTTAGCCTCCGCCAAAGAATTACCTTCTTCTCTAAATGTTACAATGAGGTATCTTGTTTTCAAATAATAGTTTACTCTCAGAAACATACATTATTGACACCAATGATAATTCTTTCAGATACCCAGCGGAAACGTACGCAGGAAGAGAATTTATTAGTAGTTCCTCTTGGATGACCCAATCTTTGTTTTCTAAGTTTCAAACAGATAGACCTCGTAATGAATATTACAACGATGGTGGACCACCAGGTGAGATAAAATACATCATGGTTGCTAAAAACTGTTATGTTATGCATATGCGTGAGTAAACCTTACAAAACAACTTTTTCTTATCCTAGATTACCTTTATGGTGGATTTTTGGAGATCCAAAAGCAATTATCTCTCTCGATTATAAATAATTTAAAACAGCAAGTACACAACCAAGATTTTAATTATACATCGTTTCCTATATACATGCAAAGATTTCCACATGCTCGTTATACTGAAGACATCACCTTAAGCATATTTCAGACCCTCATACCTACCATCGTTATGTTAAGTTTTTTGTACACATGTGTTAACACGGTCAAAGTTATAACTATTGAAAAAGAAAAGCAATTAAAGGTGAGTTTTTTTTATTTTTGATTTTTATTTTAAATAAACAGTGCAACAATAGGAAACAATGAAAATTATGGGTTTACCAGGATGGTTACACTGGACAGCTTGGTTCATCAAAACATTTATTCTCTTGTTCATATCCGTATCGGTGATGACCATATTTATGACAGTAAAGTGGTATGCAATTCCAGATCTTGCTATTTTCACCCATTCGAATCCGTTCATAATATTTTTACTTTTGGTATGTTTTTCCTGTGCTACAATTACCTACTGTTTTGCTATAAGTGTCTTCTTTTCTAAAGGTAAACCACACTTGGTTATATTTATAACTTTAACAACTTCTAATCGTTTTTCTAGCAAACACAGCAGCTATTATGGCTGGTATAATTTGGTTTTTAACGTTTACTCCATTTTCTAACTTGCAACTAGCTTACGATCATCTGACCCTTGCCCAAAAGTTAGGAGCATGTATTCTTTCGAATTCTGCTATGGGGTATGGATTTCAATTAGTAATGATGTTCGAAGGCATCCGTACAGGTAAGATGTTTTAAGATTTTTACCACCTTGTTTGTTACCACTTGCTTTTAGGTGTTCAATGGGAAAATATATGGGAATCACCTAGATCAGGCGATGAACTTACCTTAGGTCATATATTTATAATGTTGTTAGTTGACACTGTTTTGTATTTGTTGATTGCCATCTACATTGAAGCTATTTTCCCTGGTGAATATGGAGTGCCGCACGTGTGGTATTTTCCATTTACACTTTCATACTGGTGTGGAAATTTCAAACAAATCAGTAAGACTTATTAGATTTATTTCTGAAAATTAGAATATTTTTACTGTACAATTTCAGAATTTGAAGAAATCGATGAGGAAAATACAGAAAACAAATTTTACGAAAAGGAACCCTCTCATCTAGAAGTTGGCGTAAAAATACAAAATTTAAGAAAAAGGTTTTCAAAAAAAAATGTTGCTCTGAAAAACCTTTCGCTTAATTTGTACAAAGATCAAATTACCGTACTTTTGGGACATAATGGTGCTGGTAAGACAACAACTATGTCCATGCTTACTGGTATGATCTCACCAACAAGCGGTACAGCAGTAGTAGGAGGTCATGATATTCACACGGATATAGATGGAGTGAGAGACAGTCTTGGATTTTGTCCGCAGCATAATATCCTTTTTGATGATTTAACTGTTAGAGATCATTTATATTTCTACAACAGACTTAAAGGGCTCAACAAGGCAGAGACTCAAAAGGAGATTGATAAATTTCTTAAACTGCTAGAACTCACTGATAAGGTAAGAAAAGTTAAGCTTTTAGATTTCTTCGATTTTCTCCACTTTTTATCTGGTAGCGTAAAAGAAGATTGCTTTGTAAGGTCGCATTAGCATCAATTTAAAAATAAATAAATAAGATAGTGATATAGATAAAAAGCGAGACGCTCTGTATATGCGAATAAAATAATTCATATGTTTTTAAGGGCGATGCAAAATCATCAACTCTTTCTGGCGGCATGAAAAGAAAACTTTCCATATCCATAGCGCTTTGTGGTAATTCAAAAGTAGTAATGTGCGACGAACCTTCTTCAGGAATGGATCCATCAGCAAGAAGAGCTTTGTGGGATTTATTAAAAGCGCAAAAGCAAGGTAAGAAAAATCAAGCTATAATGTAATCGATCAAGTATCTAATATTTCTACAGGAAGGACCATTCTGCTTACGACGCACTTTATGGACGAAGCAGATTTATTAGGCGATCGTATTGCAATTTTGTCTGGTGGAGAATTACAATGTTGCGGTTCGAGTTATTACCTTAAAAAAGTTTATGGTGCTGGATATCGACTCATTATGGATAAAACACCCGAATGTGAAATAACGGAAGTTACTAGATTACTTAAGAAGTACATACCTGATATCAAAGTAAGTACCTACCTACACAATCTATAATTTTGCATTTATGTACGTGTTAATGGGATGATGAACTATTATTTAATTTTTCCAAGTTGTCAAAATTATTCTAACTATTCTAGTCCATAATTTCATTTTTTGTGAAATGAGAAAACCCTACGTGCATTTTACGGGACATTCGCTTTAGTTCTTGTGGAAACATGCTGTAGTTTTAGAAGAGTTTGTTCTTGATGCTTAGGGATCATAAGTCATGGTTGTCTGTGGACGTTTCCGTTTACGGAGTCCTAGATGATTCCTCTGGGGCTTGCTCCCCCGCGCTAAATATTGCTCTAGTTTTAATAAATACGTGGGTCATTCAACTATAAACTGGAATTTATTTTTAATAATTTATTGGACTTAGGAAAAATTACATTTTTCTAAAGTATTTTTTACATATCCTTTCTCAACAGAAATACATTTTCTCCACCGATTTAGCAACGCCTTGATTTCTGCAACTTTTGCGTCATCGTCAAAATGGTGTCCTAAGACCGTCTTCAGCAGCCCGAACAGCTGAAAGTCGCATGATGATTGTCCAGTAAATTCCTTCGGTTTTTTGTGTTAGGGTCACTGTGTGAAGAAGTCCTACCATAAAGAAAATCCACTAGCAAAACACTACTCGCATAAAAAAACGGCCGCAAGAACTTTTCCTGCAGAGACAATTTTTGTTGCCTTCATCGGAGCCCCCTCCCCACTTCTCCATCACTCAATACTTATCCTCTTGTTCTCTGGTATGCAGTGGTGGGCCCACGTCTCACCAAACGTAATGCGTCTCCTTCTTTCTCAAAACGATTCAGAAGATATTTTTCTGAGCATTTTTTTGGAAATCAGTTAGGAGACGTGGAACCCACCTCGCTAACACCTTGCGGAATTCAAGGGAACTCAAGGTGTTCTGAAAGAATTGTGTGAGCATTCTCAACACTTATTCCTACCTCCTACGCAATTTCTTCAACTGCTAGGCATCGGTCAGTTTTGGCAAGGCCGTTGACAGCTGCAATGTTGTCATCAGTAATGCTCGACTGTGGACAACGTTCGCAACTCCCGTTTTTTTCACTACGAAATTGTTTGTTCCAATCACACACCTGTGTCTTAAACAATGTTGCATTCCCAAACTGTGCTTTTAGTCGGATAGAAATCTCACTTGATTTAACGCCTTTCTTAGCGAGAAATCTGATGACAATGCGTTGCTTAACAGACGACTGCATTTCTCGCTCACTCAGTCCGGCCTCGAGTGCGAAGCGAGGCAGTCGACCCGGTCTCCAGCGCGAGTGTAGTGCATCGGCGACAAATAGTACGGGCACAACCAACAGCGCGGTAGTCGGGGGCTACCGCCATCCCACCCTCCAGAGTCTGTGTATTGGGGAGCACAGACCTGGCCCAATTTCCACCGCCAACGGGGCGACTTGAGGTCGCACTGCTGCGTCATCCCACTCGACCGTCGGTCTTCAAGAATTGGGGAGCTTGAGGGCCGCGACCGCCACATTTCCAACCCAACCCAAGATGCAGTAGATGGATCAACGGCTGTTCCACTACCAGCCGGTGCCTGCGTAGGGGTGCGTAGGCCCGGCCACCATCATCCACTCATCTCAGCCTCTTCCGACCGGCACGGGTAGCTACCGGGCCGCGACCAACCCAATTCCTTTTCCCACCCAAACCCTTGAGACCGAGGCTCCTCAAGGTACCAATTCGTCGCCTATCCGCTACACTTCCCGCTACATCATTTCCCGCCAATAATTCCCGGCACGACACACCCATCCCAACTCCTCTACGCCGCATTTCGTAATCACTGCCACACTGTTCTCACTAGGGTTTTCCGTGGTTTCCCTAGTGATGAAGGCAAATGCCGGAACAGTTTCTGCACTAGCCCACGGCACACTATGCACACCTAGGCGCTCACACATCACCACTCCAACATATACACACACTCACACCCCTCACTACACAATACCAACACCGTTCTGAAAAGAACCGCCGCTTCGTGTCACACAATCCTCGTCACTATGTGACGGCTCGCTGGCTGTCCTTGGGCATTCCACCTGAACATGGGTCATTGACATCGGGGGGGATCCTGGAGGACCCTGCTTCCGGCCTACTCCACCGTTGCCACCATAACACCATCGCTGTTGACGGGCGTGCGGACTGCTTGGTGCCTGACATGACGACTAACCGTTTTTCCAAATTCACCAGCCATAAAGGAATTAAGTTTCCTAAATGGCAGCCACTTACGGTGGCATTTGCGTTGATTCTCTCTCTCTTTCGCTCACTCGTGAAGCCATTGACGAGCGCAGGCCTTGGAAGGAATGAACAGCAATATCTCCCCTTTCGAGACACCCCCATTCAACTACCTCGAGAGCCTCAGCCACGCCCTCCTCTCGCTTTAGTCTCAAGGCCACAATTCTGGTTTATATTTGAATGATCCACGTATTTAAGATTTGTTTAGTATTTTGGAAAACCCTTAGTCTGTGCTCCTTTTTGAAAACAGTTTAGTTTCTTTATTACATAAACAATTTAATGATTCCAACAATTACTGCTTTGATGTAAATATCTTCTTTGGTATTGTCATTATTGGTTTTATGTCGAAACTTTGATGCTTGTGGATTTGCATAGTCTCCTTTCATTATAGAAACAGTTTTATCTTTTATCTTTATTATGAATAATTATTGTTTTGTATACAAAACGTCTCAGTGTTTATTGAATTTAAACATTGGACTTATTATTCGTTTATTTCTTAGTAAATAAAATAATTGAACTTCATCGTTTATAGTTAATGTTACAGTTTGTAACTTTCCGTTTAAGGTTTATCCAACGATTATAATAGTGAGCTTAAAACATTTTCGTTGATATAGTACGATTATGCTAAATTTATTTTAGTTTCGAGACGTATAGGCGTTCCATGAAATAGTTGTGGATGACATCGGTGGCGCCGTTTACTAAGGGAGGTAGGACGAGGGGTCTGTAACCTAACAAGATCAACCCTTTTCTGGCCGTGTATTGGAGTGGGAGAAGCTTCAATTCTTTTTCTTCTTCTTCTTTTCTTGTTTCTATTCCTTTGTTTATAAACAAAAGATTTAGAATTATTAGAGACTAAATCTGTTCCGGAGTTTAAAAGTAAAGAAAAGCAAAGTTAGGTTGGAGCTGTTCCGCCGCATGTGAGTTTATCGTAAAGCACCTACAAGAGATTCGGATGTAAACTAGACCCTTACGGATCTGTTAATTCGTGTTTAAAACTGAAGGAATCAGCTTGCGTAACCATTGAACTCGAAGGTATTTCCAAATTATCTTAAGCTGTTGTTTTCCTTTATCTAGGATTTCTCAGTCTATTATTGTACTTAAAACTGAATCGCAGCTTCTATGCCTGGCGCCCGCTTGATTTTGATTTAGGCATCTTTAAATATTTTTCCTAGTGTTCCACGAAACCTTTTAGTCAACCCCACCAGTCTCCAACCTTGATAGAAACCTGCTGCCACTTTTATTTATGTTAATCCGTCTTATTTAGTTCAGGTCAGAAAATCTCGATCTTACCATAACAAATTTCTTTTTCTCCATCGTAGCAACTTGCATTGTGTCCGCTAATGTTGTGGTATCAAAGTGTTAATTTTTATTTCTGAATTTAATTTTTCTATGGCCATCTATAGTGTTGGCATTAAAAACTAAATATCCACCAAGACAGTAAATCTTTCCCTAGCACAAAGTAACAAAAAAATTAAACGCCAACGTTCTTGTTTGTATAGTTTATTCATTGCCTCTGACATAATACCTCTTATGTATTTGAATTTTTTTAAGGTGGAAAGCTGTATAGGTTCTGAGCTCACCTACAACTTGGACGAAGAAAAATCATCAATATTTCAAGAAATGCTATACGATCTTGAAACACACAGTCAACCTTTGGGAATCGAAAGTTATGGTATTTCAATAACAAGCTTTGATGAAGTATTTATGAAGTAAGTTTCAATGAAACAGTTAAAATTACAGTTTAATTAACCAACATCTTTTAGAGTTAGTTCCAGTCAAGACAACGAACATATTGATGATCATGCACAAACGGAAAGAGATAATCATCCTAACAATGAATTTCAAAATTCAGAAACCAAATGTATGCTAAATTCTTTTTTTATGCCCTCTAAGCCGTTTTAATTTTTTTTTCTATTTTTAGTGAACATTCATGATCACACCTACGAGTTCCTAACCGGCTGTTTTCTTTGGTTCAATCAAGTATTAGCCATGCTTATGAAGAGAAGTTTATCAATTCTACGTTCCTGGATAATATTTATACTTCAGAACTTAATACCTATAATATCTGTAGTGATAATTATTATTGTAATTAGAAATGTGGCATACTTAAAGGATCTTCCTAGTTTGACGTTTACATTGGACTCTTACATGAATCCTATAACGACAATAAATAGAAGTAGCGATAACGCATACGCAGAAGAATATATAAATGCCTTAAGGTCTAGCAATAAAGAATTAATTAATTGGAAAGAAAAGGATTATATAAAAACAATGATAAAAGAGGTTTTACTATAATGCTTATTAAGTAGATGTATAATATTTGCTATGTAATTTTTAGGTTGAAGAAAAACGAAGCACAGTTCGTATGCGTTATATCGTTGGCGCAAGCTTTCAGGAAAATAATACCATAATTGCTTTATTTAACGGCGAACCTTATCATTCTAAACCTTTAAGTTTACAAATGGCACTTAACAGTGTGCTTAAAAAAGAAGTTTCGACAAATCACAACCTAGAGTTTACTCTTCATCCGTTACCGTATTCATCAAAAACAAGGGTAAGGAATTTGCATAGAATTCTTCTACGTCAAATTTAAAAAGAAATTATCAATGTGATGCGTTACAAGAAGGATTTGGTCTCTTTTTGATGTAAAGTAACTAATTTTTTTTTTTTTTGTTTACAGTTGAAAGAGTTAGAATCAACAGTTAATAATGGATTTATAATTACCATGAATTTGAGTTTTGCTTTGGCACTAGTATCGTCGTTTTATGTGATGTTCTACGTGCGTGAACGCGTGAACAACGTGAAACATTTACAATTTGTTTCTGGTGTTAGAGTTACAGCATTTTGGTTGTCATCATTCGTTTGCGACATTTTAACGTTTATTTTTACATCGATCTGTATTATCGTCACGTTTATTATATTTCAAGAGGAAAATTTTAAAACAGCAGAGGAGTTAGGTAATGTAACACACTTTAAATATATTTTTATAACGAAGAGTACAAATTTAACTTCCTTACAGGTCGTATTTTTTCAATTTTGTGTTACTTTGGATTTTCTATGTTACCCATGGTGTATTTATTTTCGTATGTATGCCGCGCTCCAGCATCTGGTTTTACAAAACTTACTTTTATAAATTTGCTACTTGGTATGTTGTTTTAAAGTCACAGTTAATTATTAATACTACTATATTGCTTTTTTCCTAGGCGTTACAACTTTCTTATTGATACATTTTTTTAAAGAACCTTTGATAGAATACGATGTTTATTTTATACATACCATATTGCTAATATTTCCTCTTTATTCTTTTTGTACTGGAGTGCGAGACGTAATCACCATTCAATCAACACATCGATATTGTAATATGTCAATACATAATTGTATGAGTTTGGGAAATACAACAATGGAAAATTGTAAAGAATTAGTATGTAAGGAATACGAAGGCTGTTGCTGTAAGTACAATTTCAATTGTTGTTATTAATAATTATTAATTGAATTGTACAATATCATTTTATCAGATTAGCACTTAGAGTTTATTAAATTATTATTATTGCGAATTCTGCAACTGCAGTTAGATGAATTTAAGCTTAGAATGGTTTTTAGCGTTTTAAAAATTTAAATAAAAGTTTCGAATTCTCTTCGCAACCTTAACATGTCTAACAATCTTCAGAATATCTGCAAAAGCCTTATTTGATCTTTGTGAAGGCTTTTCAGCTTAAAGTCTTAGTGTAGTGTACAAGTGCTTAGATATTAGTTGTAGTTCTTTTTTATTCCTGCCTCTTCTGGAATTTCCGTCAGTGTTCGACTGCGGGCCTCCTATCTTCTGATACAATCCAAATGCATCTCTACATTAGGGGCACAGACATCCTGCTGTAATATGGGATCCTAAAATATTCTGCCAACCTTGTACACACCTGTAGAAATCTACCATCCGACGTCAACGACTTCAACTACCGGACTGTAACAATACACTGTCTTTATCGCCAGTACACTCGGTCAACTTACGAGGGTGGTCTGAAAAGTTTCCGACCTCAACGTGAAGATGGCAGCACTCGTAAATAAAAGCTACTGAATTTCGTTGTTCATGTGTTGACAGTTACTCACCAAAGTTTCAGCCATTTTGGACGCGCAGTTTTTATGTAACAGTCGTTTGAGTGAGTTGATGTGAGTTTTTTTGTGAAAATGGACAAAATCGAGTATCGAGCTGTCATTAAATATTTGTTTTTGAAAGGCAATACGCCTTCGCAAATAAAAGATGAGTTGGATTCTATGTATGGGGACTCTGCACCATCATTTACCACAGTGAAATTTTGGGCTGCTGAATTTAAACGTGGCCGTATGAGCTTGGGAGGCGATGAACGTTCGGGACGTCCAAAAACTGCAACTACCGACGAAAACATCGCCAAAGTTCACCAAATGGTGCTAGACGACCGCCGAATTAAAGTGAGAGAGATAGCAGAGGTTATGAACATGTCAAAAGAACGTGTTTGTCACATATTAAATCGACAGTTAGGCATGAGAAAGCTGTCCGCGTGTTGGGTGCCGCGTTTGCTCACGTTAGACCAAAAACGTATTCGAATGAATATTTCCAACGCTCTTTTGGCGCAGTTGAGGCGAAATAAATTCGAGTTTTGGCGCCGATTAATTACTGTAGATAAAACTTGGATACACTATTATACACCCGAAACAAAAATACAGTCCAAACAGTGGACTGCAAAGGGGGAACCGGCTCCAAAAAAGCAAAAACTGTTTTTTCGGCTAGGAAAGTGATCGCGACTGTTTTTTGGGATAGTCATGGAGTTATTTTAATCGATTATCTTCAAAAAGGAAAAACTATTACAGGAGCATACTATGCATCATTACTTGACAAGCTGAAGGCAGAACGTGCGAAAAAACGGCCACATTTGCAGAAAAAGAAAATCCTGTTTCACCAAGACAACGCACCGTCTCACACCTCAGCGGTTGCCATGGCGAAAATCCACGAACTGCTTGACCATCCGCCTTACTTACCAGATCTAGCCCCAAGCGACTTCTTTTTGTTCCCTCATCTAAAAACTGCGCTCGGAGGACAAAGAGTTTCGTCAAATGAAGAGGCAGTCACCTTCGTGAACAATTATTTTGCAGAGAAAAATGCCGAGTACTATTTGGACGGGTTACAGAGATGGGAGCATTGCTGGGAGAAGTGTGTAGAGTTACAAGGAGACTATGTTGAAAAATAAAAAAAAATTTTCAGAAAAAATGTCTTGTATCTTTGTTAGGTCGGAAACTTTTCAGACCACCCTCGTATAATAACTAAAGCTGCTTTCCATACCTGGTAAGGGTTATGACTCTGTTTATAATTAAGAGCCGAACCTTTTACTCCAGATCATGCCCCACTACAGCATTTTCGTTTGCTTTATAAATTCTTCATTAACTAAAAATTATTTAAAAAGAGCGCGACTTATTGTCTTGTTAATTCGAGCATTCTTCAGCACCAGCAGAATTTGTTCTAGAAAACATCAAACAGTGCCCGATTATCAAAGCAAATTTGTACCAATACTTATCTGGCTCTGAAAATCTTCTTAGACCAAAAAATATGAGTACGTAGATTTCTTTAGCTGCGAATACTCGGTCAATACTTCCACTCTTTTAGGGTACAGAAATACACGAACATAAGTTACTAAAAACCTTTGTTAGTTGTTTTAAAGCAGTGTAATGGCGGATTGCACAATAACCAGTTTGGTCGAGTAATTAAGGTTAGAATAACCTACGTGTTCAAGTTCAAGCAAGATATTCTACTTATTGAGCCTGTCTCGTTGATGTGCTGTAGCCGAAAGTAGTTAACTGGTCACGCCCTATTGCTAATGAAATGCAACTAGAAGTCGTCCGTTGTAGTGTTAGATGAATTGTCAAAACATAAGATTTAGTATGGCACCAATACCAGCTGTTATGGGAAAAATGATAATTAGTGACCCAGAGAGGTGATTTCCCTGTAATATAAATTACAACTGTCACATAACTAGCTCGACAAGCCAGAGATTAGGTTGGTCCGATGGTATACTTTGTGGGTGTATTATCAGGAGACAAAGTAGAGAAATGGGTTAAAATCATTGCATCTCAATGGTGAGTTCCAGCTTACTCCTTTCTTTTCTAATATCTCTATCACTGTATTGTTCCAAGTGTTCCTGGGTCGTCCTTTTAGACTTCTCCCCATTGGTCGTACCGCTCGTATTTCCTTCACTTGTCTTTCTTCTGACATTCTCTGCAGGTGACCAAACCATGGAATTTTTTTTTCTTTTATCAACTCATTTATTGCTTTAACTTTTAATTCCATTCTTATACTGTTTATATTTCTTCTTCCGTTTGTTCTTCTCACACTCAACACTCGTCGTAAAAATCTCATCTCTACCGCTTGTAAACGCCCTTTTTGTCTTTCCGTTAATACTAAGTTTTCACCTCCAAATAGTAGAGTAGGTACAAATTTTGTTTTACATATGGAAATCTTCGTTTTCTTTGTAATTTGTTTATGGTTTAGAAATTTCCTCTGTGG
>VTPC01007248.1:19486-98653 GCA_011009095.1 Ignelater luminosus
TGTCCAGAAAACCCGGTTTGCTACAAACGTTTAAAGCAAACAAAAATCTAAATCCTCATCAACTTACAACCCAATTTTATATAAAAAGAAAGGAAAAACAAGTGATAGAGTCTGACTACTTTAATGTACAAACTAGATGCACACAACAGCGAGAGGTAAACAAATTCTATAATTACGTAAAATAAAAGAGCTCATCTTCGGAACATATCATAAAGTAGTATTTATGCTTTGCTTGAATTCGAGTTACAATAAAAATGAGTATTTGTGCAACAACAAAAAAAAATGGAGCGGCGACTACAAATCGCTTTTTGACACTTGATTGTGCATTATAATAAAACCTATTTGCTTTAAAAGCCATCTATTTACAATCTAAGGTGTTGTATAATAGCGAAATTTACTTATGACTAATATAAGGAAACAATACAGAGAAACGCAATCTTCAAACAACAATGAAAAACGTAATGTAGCAAAGTCTGAACTTATTTAAACTTAATATTCAAGAGCGTATTAAATTTCTTAGTGCAACAGCACATCACAGATGATTTAATTCGATTTGCGCACTTATAGCTTTAACATAGCTGCAGATACGAGAAGAGGTACTGCAACTTCCTAAGCACCGCTGCGAATTTGACAAGTGACTGTCTAAAAGTTCGGCGCAATAACATTCAATGCGAAGTTCTCAATTAAATTAATTGTTAACGAAAGGGCTACTTCAAGACTTTACTTGTGCGGGAGCGTAGATGCTAAGAGGAATCCAGCGCATCTTTCACCTAACGCGTCAGTCAGCTAGTTAGCTCATATTAACGATAACAAATTCTTCAGCTTCACCATAGCTGGAAACACAATATTAAATGCAGGTGCATTAATGATGAACTGAAATCAATTGGTAAATATGCTGCAATTCCATCCAAGTACCAATGCTGCAAAGAGCTACGGGTCACAATGACGTAATTCTCTTCTTGGATTTAATGAAATATGATTATAAGAATAGCCCATAGTCTTCCTCACACCAAGGAATTAAATGATAATGTTGTTTAAGATTCGTTGGGTTCAAAGTACAATCAACAAAACGCAGCACTAGATAACCTAAATTTCGAAGAAGGTTCGCACGACAGAGACTAAAGAGTTTACGATACGGTAGAATAGAGAGAAGCTTTTTTACAACAAAAACTTTACTCCCGCATTGTACTTGAATAGCGAAACGGCGGTGAGTAAAAATTGCCGAAGTAATCTTTCTGAGCAGAAAAAGACGGGATTCGAGATATTTCAAGGTTGAACTCTATCATTAAGTCAGGATTAGCGATTGAAATATCTCCACAGAATCTAATTCGACAAGACATATAATTTTGCAAGACAAAACAGGATGTTCTCATTCCACAGGGAAATAATCAATTTGTCTGGATCTGGTATGTTAAAGACCCTTTTTAAACAAAATCCCAAGAAATTGGAATTAACTACAATGGAGCATTTACCATTTAGAAATATCCCTTAAAGAAATATAATAATTTTACAAAGGAAAACTCTATTTCGTTTAGATGACTTGACACTTAACAAAATTTATGATGTTTGTGTACTTGAAAAAAAATATTTATATAATGTTTTACTAAGAGGAGACCTAATTTTGCAAAATAGCACAACGCAGCTTCTAATGGGTTAATAGACTATTCATCTTCGAGATAAGCAATTAAATTGCTATTTTTCAAAGTTTCCTTACGAAAATGTACGTGATAAAACATCACTAAACAGACTCTAAACAAACTGTCATCAGGTAATACAGCGAAAGGAAAAAGGAAATATTCATCTGGATAAATGGTACTAAGAAAGCGAACGTTGAAGAAAATTAAGCTTTCGTCGCACCAAGATGCCAGACCATCGTATACTTTGTAAACAGTTCTAAAAGTACCCGCTGCAACGAGATCACGCACTGATCGATATTATGCTAAAAATAGTCCTTCTAAGAAACCTGGAAAGCATCCTCAAAAACACACTGATGCTGACAATACGACAGTAGTCAGTCCCCTTCTTGCAAAAGTCCAAATTCGAGATTTCTAACTTTGGTGTTTGTGATAAGATAACCCATCAAAATTTTCTCCTCTCAAATGTCGTATTGCATTTGTTTCAGGTTCGGAATTTATGAACCTGCTGGGTGAACTGGTACTTTGGTAGGTTTTAGTACAGTACATGCTTTTCTGTTTACTCAGAGTGATTGCTGCCACGCCGATGGAAGTGGTAGATCAGATTTGCCCTTTGGGCTAAACTTTCAGATACTGATCTGCCCTCTTTCAACTACATCCCTTGCAAATTCCACTCTATTACATCTCTACATTTACATTTTCTTTTATGACTGTTCCGGATAACGATGATAGCAACTGTAACTAATAATTTATTAAAAACAATTATTCAGAAATAAAAGTACAAATCAAAATAGTCATTTACTCATGTCAGTTTAACAATACGTAATTAATCTGAAATGTTCCTTTTATAGCGATACCCGGATATTACGACCTGACAGAACCTGGGATAGGCAAAAACGTACTAGTATCTTGTCTGGTAGGAGTAGTTCTATTTCTAATTCTTTTATCCATCGATGCTCGACTTTTTGACAGATTGTGTTATAAAATAATTCCCTCTAAACAATCTTTTGATCAAGAAGATGATATAGATGTTGCTAAAGAAAAAGCAAATATTAGAGGTATTGTCCAAAACGGAGTGATGGGAAAATACGACATCATAATTCACGACATAACAAAGTATTACAAAGATTTGCTTGCTGTCAATAACATATGCTTGGGAGTTAACAGATACGAATGTTTTGGTTTACTCGGTGTAAACGGAGCTGGTAAGACAACAACGTTTAAAATGATGACTGGTGATATCAAGCCTTCGTCTGGAGATGCATGGATCAACGGTTTGAATCTGAAATCTAATATGAGAGAGGTTAATAAACAGATAGGGTATTGTCCACAATTTGATGCTTTGCTTGATGATCTTACCTGTTGGGAAACTTTGAAAATATTTGGTATGTTACGAGGAATAACTTTAAAAGAAAGCAAAGTGCTAGCACGAAAATTAGCAAAGGATTTTGATTTTTATCAACATTTACATAAAAGAGTGAAGCAGCTGAGCGGAGGAAATAAAAGAAAACTTAGTACTGCAATAGCTTTAATTGGGGATCCACTTGTTATTTACCTTGATGAACCCACCACAGGTCGGTATGATTTCATTGTGTGATTTTATTATCATTCAGTTTTTGAACTTCTAGGAATGGATCCAGCAACCAAACGTTATCTTTGGAATGCACTTTGTAAAATTAGAGATAGTGGGAAATGTATTATTCTGACGTCACACAGTATGGAAGAATGCGAAGCATTGTGTACAAGATTAGCAATTATGGTGAATGGAAACTTTAAATGTATAGGATCCACACAACATCTTAAAAGCAGATTCTCTGAAGGTTACACTTTAATAATTAGAATAAAGAAAAGAGAAGGTCCTACAGAGTCACACTATGCTATTGTTAAGTCCATAGAAAACTTTGTTAAAGAAAATTTCCGCAGTGCTATAATTCGTGAGGAACATTATGAATTATTAACGTTCTATATCGCTGATAGATCCCAACCATGGTCAAAAATGTTTGAAATTATGGAAAGGGCTAAACACTCGTTTGATACTATAGAAGATTATTCTTTGGGCCAAAGCAGTTTAGAACAGGTACTTTAACTATTTGTAATAAACGTATAATTGACATAAATATAAATTATTTGGTTTCGTATTTTAGGTATTTCTATCATTTACAAAATATCAAACAGCTTAATCGAACTGAAAAATTTAGTTATTTCTGAATCTTAGTTAATATTTAACTAGAGTAAGTAGAAGAATAAAATACTGAAGTTGTCACCCTTGTAAGTTAATAGGATACGTTTACCTGTAAATTATTATATTAAATAAAGCAGTAAATTAGTTCAAACTTTTTTTTTACTTATAAGCTTAAAATAGGTCCTGCTGCGTCAGTACTTACATTCTTTATATAGATACCCTGTATATCTGCCACGATTTCAAGGGGTAATCTTGAAAAGTGTGGAAACCAATTTATTAAATAGACATTCATTATCAACAGGAATTAGGTACACTAGTCCGGGCTTCTCAAAGGCTAACCTATTGGACTTCCACGACCAATCCACTTTGTGGAAAGCTTTTATTAAACCACTCTCAAACTCTAGCAGTATAATAAGATCGTGTTTCATTTTACTATTGCCGCCCATAGGCTTATCAAAAAGCTAACTTGAAAATTGTTTTCCTGAAAGATGTGGGAACTTTGGACATTAGATGTACCTTTTTTCCACAGTACGTTGCTTACAAAGACAGGGTATCTGTATCTGTTGAGCAACTATCTGCAAAAGATAACACGTTTCTCAAAATCTGCCTCCATAAAATGCTGAACTCCAGTTTTTTTGATAGGGATGAAGCCCATTTTTTTACATTTTGAGTAGAGTGCTGATGCTGGGATCGCTTTTTGCAATATCCAGGACGTCTTTTTCTAAATTGACGTTGACAACCTACCTCCATTTAAATTATGAACGGGTATACTGTCTCCAGATTCTCTAACTCTTAGGTGTGCATTTGGAACAACATTATGATTTGAATGGCGTCTATTTGGAAAACATTTTGCATAAAGTCTGGCAGCTTTATTGTAATTCCCATTACATTTCCCAAAAAACCAGAATCATAACTGCATACTCATTTATTGCATATTCATGACAAAGCTAAAGAAAAACCAAACTATAAAACTGAAATACAATAACTAGGATTAATACGTGTACATGCCAAAAAAACCGGGAACTGCAAGTTAGTAAACAGAAACAGAACACAATAAAAATCTAAGCAAAACCAGAAACTCAACAAAGAGAACAAGAATACAAACAACGGAAACGTGTAACAATATTTAAAAAACGTTTTATTTCTAATTTAAAGGTTACTCACCAAATAACTTTAAGGCTTTTAGAAATCATCTGGTTAATGATAACTCATTTAATTTTAAATTGTGGGTGTCAGATAATTTTATAGCAGATTAGGGATATATATATATTAATAATAAACCACAGGTCTTGAATATCTAAAACCGATAAATATCATCCGATACCATTATACAATGTTGAGCGCCAGAGGCTTTGTTTTAAGTGGGACAAAGTCTCAAAACCCAAGCAGACGTGGTGTTTATCAATAAAATATAAGACACAAAAAAATAATATACAGTTTTATTTAAGCAAAATGTTTATTGCAAAAACACATTTAACACAAAAATGAATAATAAAAGGGAAAGCCACTCTTCAACACGAGTGAAAAACCTTTTAAATTTTAAATAATCCTCATTAAATAGAGGTGACGTTACCATAGTTTAATTAATAACTAAGTTAACAAACAAATAAGGGTCAATAATAACAACTTAATTATCAATAAACAAATACTTATCTAGAATATTCAATGCATTTATAATCATGAAACAGGTGGGTATCATCGATAGCAAGCAATTAATATCCATAAACAGATGGATATCCACAATATTGAATATAATAAGTGGATTTTGACAATAACCACTAGTTCAATAAAAAAACCAATAGTTGTCACCAAATTGCAATATAACAAGTTTCACCTTCTATGTCGTATGAACAAATTTTAAAAACAAAATAAACGTTAAAACACAGTTTAACTCACAGATATGTATGTACTTCCTGGCTTTATCACATTCCTCATGAGGATCTACATTCAATGCTGATTCTACATCTTGTTTGTCGATCCAAGTACCATTGTATATGTGAGATTATGAACGAAATTACCTCTAATGAATTAGCGTGCTCAAATTAATAGCAAATTCAAATTATTCTGGTTTTTCTAATGGTAAACAACAGGATTTTCACTTAAAGCCACTTCCGAGAACCATTAGTGGACCCACCCCTATAACGAAAGCATTTAGGGAATTAAACAAAAATCCTCGGTTTTCTTGCAGGTCCAAAGGCTAAAAAGAAACTCACAACACACGAAAAAACAAACTAACACAATATTTAGTCAGACTCGCTGAAGAAATCTAATTTTTGATTGCAAAATTCTAACTGCAAATATCATAATCAACCCGTTGGTTGTGCAACAACTTTCACAATGCCTTTGTCTCAGATTAAAACGGAAGGACCACGCCTGTAACGAATGTCCGCCTTTCCGCCAAATTAAAAAATGTGAACCGACTAAAATTACACAAAATCAAACTGAAGAGAAAATCAATGACCTAAGATTAATATTTTGCTTTTTTAAATTAAATTAGAATTTCTAAAGAATTATCAAACACAAATTAAGTTTTTAGACGGGAACATAACAAATATTCAAAAAAATGTTAAAATCGAACCGTTGAAGAATATTTCATTAGGGGATTCCCCAAAGATAATAAAATACGCATTTTCCTACAAAGGATGATAAGAAAAACTTAAAAATGTAGAATTCCTAATTCAATTTAATCAATGAACAAATCAAATTTTAAATTCAGCAATAAATTATGGAATATTAAATTTAAAAAGTCCAGAATATGCATCCACATTATTTTATGACACTCTCGTACCAACTTAGAATAATGAAATCTTGGCAGGATTTTAGGAAATTTAAATAATTTTATGACGACGAGTAACAAACCGTTACAAACGGAATAGGAAGTATTTAATTAAGGAATAACTTAACAACAAACAGCAAATCACAAAATTTATGTGTAGCGTCAGCTAACTACAAATGTCAAAATGTATTTGATGTCTTGTAATTTAATGTTAAAGGTGTTAACTTCTTCATCGTTGTACAAGAAAAACAAGCGGCAAAGGAAAACTCTGGTTGTAGATTTGCATTCAGAGCTTATAAAAAAAAACGTCTACCTGTATATACACCCTGTATATACAGATTTGAGGAAGGTCACTATTTACACTCCGCCGTCTCTAAGATTGAGTTGCTGCCAGCACACATTTTTATTATTGTATGATATTTAGGACCTCTTCCTGGAGTCTTTACTGTTACCTCTTTTAAGAGTTAGGTGCATCGGTACTTTTAAATTGAGATTTACAGATTTTTAACAAATCCTTTTATATTTGCTTCCAGGTAGATCCACACATGGCTATTCTTCATAGATGTGATAATATGCAAGGAGTTCGTTGTATTATGGGAAATATGTGCTCTTCAAACAACAGAAACTGTTACATTAACATTTAGGCTTTTGCATAGAACAAAAGGAACCTGGGCAAAAATGTATGTTTTTATTCTAGCAACGAATCATACGAAATGTTTTTGTCGAGATAATGGTTTTGTTTTTTTAGAACCTCTTATTAGAGTTAAGGGAGTTTAATCGATACCTTTCTAGCAATACTCAATATTAAGTTGATTTGCATAAAATTTACTTTTAGCAAATCATCATTAACATACATATAATATGTTTGCAGTCAGATTTTGTGTATTTATTTCCCCATGATAGTCACTGTAGTGAGAGCTGGCAACATGGTAATGTGACAGCACTTGCTCTCTCCCCGCTCGCAAGATGTCCGATAGAGTTGTATGCTGTAGGCTGTATGAAAGATTGTTGTAAGATAATAAATGCTATAAAATAAACTATTCTTATAATTAAGAAGCCTCCCCAAACATGGTGGCAGCGGTAAAACGACATTAAAATAAACGAAATACCGGTAAATGTAAATCAACAAACGAAAAAGAAACGAGTACGAAAAAAAAAGAAGAAACATGGCGGAAGCATCAGAAGCAGTTGTGCTGAATAACCTTAAAGCACCGGAAAAATTAGATTTCCAGGATCCGAATGCATGGTTTAAATGGAAACTAAGATTCGAGAGGTATTTGAAGCTAAGTCAACAAACGAAGAAGTCCGACGAAGATAAAATTGACTTAATGTTGTATTTGATGGGAGAAAAGGCGGATGACATTTTCTTGACCTTCAAACAAACCGAAGAGAACGGAGAAAATGTAAAATGGTCGTATGAAAAGTTAGTAGCTGCTTTCCATAAACATTTTAAACCGAGAGTAAATGTTGTATTTGAAAGATACAAATTTAATGCTCGAATTCAGCAACCTGGTGAAACCGCAGAAAGTTTCATTACAGCCCTTCATAAATTGGCAGAATCATGTGAATACGGACAAATGAAACCAGGACAAATAAAAGAACTGATACGGGATCGTATATTAATTGGAATGGCAGAATAATTCTCAATTTAAAGTAGATATAGAAGTAGCAGAATTAAATAAAAACTTAGAATTTTTAGTAGATACAGCATCTGAAATTACTTGTATCAGTACTAGTGAATTAAAACCTCATATTAAGCTAAGTAAGCCAATTCGAAAAGCTTGTGGACCAGATGGTCATGAATTGAAAGTAGTGGGCTACACAAGATTGAAGCTATGTTATAATAGAATAAGCAAATTTATAAATGTATATTTTATAAATAACTTGTTAAACCCAATTCTAGGGTGCGATGCCATTAAACAACTACAAGTTCTTAAAATAGTAGGTAATGTGCAAATAGAAAAAGAATTTCCAGAAGTATTTAAGGAATTAGGTAAAATTAAAGGAGAAATGGAGATCAAAGTAAATGAAAATGCTAAACCTCCTGCACTCACAACTCCTAGAATTGTACCTATTCCACTTCTAAACAAAGTTAAAGCAGAATTGGATAGAATGATAAAATTAGATGTAATAGAACCGGTAGATTTTCCTACCAAGTTTTGTGCTCCTATGGTAATTGTTGCGAAAGGTGACAAGGTAAGAATTTGTGGAGATTTCACTGAATTAAATAAGTTTGTAGATCGACCAGTGTTTCCAATACATAAAGTTGAATATACATTGTCCCAACTGAAAGGTGCAAAAGTCTTTAGTAAGATAGATGCAAATTCAGGATTTTATCAAGTAAAATTAAGTGAAGATAGTAAGCCTTTAACAACTTTTATAACACCATTTGGGCGATTTATGTACAAAAGATGTCCTTTTGGATTAAATAGTGCACCAGAGTATTATAGTAATAGAATAGCTCAAACATTAGAGGGAATTACCAATGTACTTTTTCATATAGATGATGTTTAAGTATTTGGAAAGAATAATGAGGAACATGATAAGATTCTTAGAGAAGTTTTAAAACGTTACTGTGAAAATGGAATTACTATAAACAAATCAAAAAGCGTATTTGGTGTAAATAAAATTAATTTTTTAGGGCGTGTAGTTAGCACCGAAGGAATCAGTATTGAGCCTAGCAGGATTGAAACTATAAGTAAGTTTACGGAACCAAAGAATAAAACTGAACTTTTAAGATTTTTAGGTTTAGTTAACTTTGTTGGTAGATACATTCCAAATAAAAGCAGGGAATTAGAACCATTAAATAGTTTACTGGGGGCAAATCAATTATTCATTTGGGATATTGATCAGAAAACTGCATTTAACAAAATAAAAAGTCTTTTACAAAAAGCTCCATGTTTAGCTCATTATGATTGTACAAAGAAAATTATTGTTAGTGCAGATAGCTCATCTTACGGGATAGGTTGTGCATTAATGCAAGAAGATGATACGGGTACCAGGCAAATTATAAGTTATGCATCTAGAACATTAACAACTGTACTGAACGCATGTATGCTCAAATTGAAAAGGAAACATTAGCATTAACTTGGGCTACAGAAAAGTTTCAAGAATATGTGTTAGGTATTCCAATCATTTTAGAGACCGATCATAAACCGTTAGTTCAGATATTAATGAAAAAAAAAATATAGACGAATTAACACCACGTTTACAAAGGTTTAGAATACGTCTCATGAAATATAATTATAAAGTACAATATCTTCCAGGAAAACAATTAGTAGTAGCAGATTGTCTTTCAAGAAATCCATTAGAAGTAGATAAAGATGAAATAGGCGAAGAATTGCTTGAAACAACTGAAGCACATGTGAATATTTCTATCGCTCAAAATATTTTAGATAGGATCCAACAATTTCAAACAGAAGATCCAATTTGTAAACAATTAAAAGAATTCTGTACCAATGGTTGGCCAGATAGAACCAAATTATCAAAAGATCTACAACCTTATTATCAGCATAGATCTGACATTTCATACAATAAAGGTTATTTATTAAAAGCAAATCGTATTATAATACCTCCACCATTACAGATGTATGTGTTGCAACAGTTACACAAAGGTCATTTAGGAATTAATAAGTGTAGAGCTAGGGCTAAAGAATCAGGTGGTTAGGATTAAGTACACAATTACATACTTTAGTTGAATTTTGTCCAACTTGTGTGGAGAATAGAACAAATCAAAAAGAACCCTTTGTAAAGGAGAAAATCCCTGATCAGCCTTGGGAGAAATTAGGTATGGATTTACTTAAAGCACAAGGTAAATGGTACTTAATAGTTGATTATTATTCTCAATACTTTGAGTTACTTCAATTAAACTATCTAACAGAAGAATGTGTAATACAAAATTGTAAAGCAGTTTTTGCTCGACTTGGCATTCCAAAAACAGTTAGAACTGATAACGGATCACAATTTCAAAGTAAATTTAGAGAATTTGCAAAAACTTATGGATTTAATTTTGTAACTAGTAGTCCATATTATAGTCAATCAAATGGGTGCTCAGAAGCAGCAGTCAAAATTGCAAAAAATTTAATTAAGAAATCAGAGGATATATATGAGGGATTATTAGCTTATCGATCAGCTCCCTTAGAACAAGGATTCTCTCCTGCAGAACTACTAATGTGTAGAAAAGTTAGAACAACAGTTCCATCATTAAATATTAAAAAGTCATTCAATAAAAAACAATTTCATTGTAAACTAGAAATAAGAAAGGAAAAACAAAGAAAGAACTACAATAAAAGACATAAGGTTAAAGAACTTTCTATTCTAAAAGAAGGGGATAGAGTTTAGGTGCAAGATTTAAGAAAATACGGGAAAGTTGTTGGTATCCCTGCCACATTGAAATGTCCAAGATCTTATTTAATTAAATGCGACGATACAAATTATCGTAGAAATAGATGGCATTTAGTACCAGCACCTTTTTCAAATGAAAGTCAATTCATAGATACTAGTACAGATAGTTTAAGGCAAACAAATGAGAATAAGAACGGGAAAATCTTGATGTTACAGTTGTTAATCAAGATGGTAATGTTAATTTAGAAAATAGAGAGGTAATACGAGATAATGATAGTATTAGTGTAAAAGTGGAAAACTTTCAAGAACAAGAAACAGAATGTGTCAATAAATCAATTGAGGCTAAGAGACTTAGAAAGCCTCCCAGTTGGTTTAAAGATTATGTTAAGGCTTAATCTTAAAGAAGGGAATGTAGTGAGAGCTGGCAACATGGTAATGTGACAGCACTTGCTTTCTCCCCGCTCGCAAGATGTCCGATAGAGTTGTATGCTGTAGGCTGTATGAAAGATTGTTGTTGTAAGATAATAAATGCTATAAAATAAACTATTCTTATAATTAAGAAGCCTCCCCAAACAGTCACCAGAGGAATAAAGTCACTTTTCTTGTTGGCGCGCACGTCTGTGTCGTACGACTGTAAATCCTTTTTTGATCTTTCTGTGTTTCACTTATGCATTAGATTTAATTTTAGACTTTCTTAATAAGCTTTTTGACAGTGACAGTTTTGTTGTAATTTTATGAACAAATAAATTCTATAAATAATAAATAATTGAATTGATTATTTTGCATTTAACCGTAGCACTGAAAGTTTTTTCAATTTACCAACTTATTCATTTATTTAAACAGTTACGATATAATAATCTTCATAATTTATTTATTACAACAATCACTTGTTAAACTCAGGTGACAATACCAAGTTTAGTTTAGAAATCAGAACAAAAAACCCAATTCTGAAAGATTAAAAAACTCATAGCTGCCTAAATTGATGAAAGTACAAGTATTTTAGAGTATTATTGAAGACGAATGCTGTTGTTCGACTTTTAACAATTTACAGAGAATCTACCAAACTAGAGTGTTACAGTCTTAACTTCAGTTTGTTTTTTTTCATCCCTTGGATGAAAAGATTCAAAGAACAAAAGACACTATCTTTTTAAAATCGCAATTACTTTTAAAGAAATAAAAAGAATGCTTTTTAAAAAAAGATTTAGATACACCCTATATATGCCTTGAACCAAGCATTTTTCCATTTACTTTTTGGAAATTAATTAATATTAACTATACTTACAAATAAAATCTTTCATGAAGTTTCTCTTCCTCTGGTAATGTCCCCCGGAACTAATGCTGTATTACCCTGAATCACTAAATTGATTTTGTGGATGGTAAAACTCCTTGCTTTTATATACATCTAGAAGCAAAAGTCTCACTGGAAAATGGCATAAAACCAAAACGATGAAAAGATTTGAAATATTATTTTACCTTACGCGATTCCATACGCCCAACTTTTCCAGATTTCTTCGAAGATTGGAATAGATAAAAGGTAGCCAGGCTATTCGTCCATGTGGTATCGCAAAGCAAAGCTTCTTAAGACTTTCTTGGAATAAGAGACTTACCATCTGGTCGTTTCCTAAACTCCAGCGGCTTTAGTACAGGTAGAATATCCGCAGCAATTAAAGCTTGATTATGTTACTATGTAGCGATATAGCGAGACAATCCCTTAACATTTTTGTGGCAACTTAGACCGCGATAACATAAGCTGTTTTTGGCCACAAGTGCATTCGTGAGGTTTGCAGACAGGTTGACCTATACTTTCAAGGCGATAACAATATGAAAAGTGGAATCATCTAAATGTGTACATAGTAGAGATAGCACAACGCATTTAACCAAGCATCCCTCTTAGGTTCAATGTGTACAGAGATAGTGGAACCTGAAATTTTGACATACCCCTCCCTTTTGTCGAATTTTCTTTTTCCCTTGTTGGGGAGCATTTGTATAACTTCTTGTACTTGGGTGTGTAATAGTTTCAAAATCAGGCAGGTCGGAAACTGATGCTTCAATATCAGCAACTTCATGTAAATTGAGGTTAGTTTGTGGATTTTTGTCGCTCTCAGGCACATAGTCTTCATCGCTACTCGTATGAGTACTTTCGAAGGGTTCCTTAATGATAATTTCACGGTCTGAAGACATTCTTCAATGTTTAATTTTGATGCGGCACCATGTGATATAAATAACATTACAAAACAATGCAATAACCAGCCAAGTCCAGGAGTTAGTTGATTATTGTACAGTCTGAAATGGCAGGCAACTACAACTACTCCCGTGTAACGCGTATTTCAGGCATATGAAGCGTGTTAGTGCACAGGAAGAAGCCAAAGGACAAGATGAAGTTAGCAGTATCGAAATTAGAATTTCAGCAAGAATTGGATTTGGCTGGTTATTGCATTTAACCCTTTAATTGTTTTTATATAGAATAATAATTTTGTATGTCAATATAGCATAATGTGGTGATTAATACTTTGCAATACTAAAATATTTTAAATTAATACTACGCTTAATTGCTTATAAAACAGAATAAAAATGAAGTATCAACATAAGTACTTTAAAGTGAATTCCAATTCGTTATCATTTTGTTTTACAATATATTACATAAAATCGAAAGATATTTTTTGATATAAGATAAAAAAAGTTGGTCAGATGAAAACCTGCTTGAAACTTTATGATGCTATATAGCATTACAAAGAGATATAAGTTAAATGAGAATGACATATAACATTTACCTCTGGGAACCCCCTTACAGAAAAACATTTTTGAGTTTTCGCAAAAATAAAATATTTAAAAAGCTAACGCTATGTTGTGTAGAATATTTTTTTAATCGTAAACCAATTTTTTAATTAAAATATTGAAAAGTGACCGAAAAAATGATTTTATGTAAACTAATTTGTTATAGAAAACTGCTGAAAATCAATGTTAAATTGAATATTTTTCTTTTTTAACACTAAATAATTTATTAACAACAATTAATTAACCATTCACAATGCAAATTTGCAAATATAACTGTTAATTTGCAGAAAAACATTTTATTGTTGCTAAAATTCGAAAATGTTTTTCTATAACGCCCCCCTCCCCCGCGAAGTAAATGTTATGTCATTTATATCTCTAAGTAAAGATATATGACTTTTTAAATTTTGGATCAAATCAAATAATATTAACGGGTGGTAGTTACTCCACTGACTAAATGTACTCAGCTCATTAGAAGCGAGATCTTTTAAATGTTGAAAAACTAACGAATCGAGACCATCAGTAGAACTAGGTTTCAAGGAAGATACTAAGTTCTGATTTGTGCAGCAGACACATCGCTGGAAAATGACTTTCTTTAATTCTGCTTGTGTGTTTTTCCATTAATTTCTAAAAAGTTGAAATATCTTTTAAAGATAAGAAGATTTCAGAACGTAGAAGACGAACAGCTCCGTTTATGTTACCACCAGAGTCTTAGTACAACTTTCCTTAACAAAATATTTTTGTTTTTGTTCTAGTCTTTGTTCTTAAAATTTTTTATTGCATGCGGATAATGTTTTATTAAAGAACCAGCAGGAAAACTCTCATGTTTCGTCTAAAACAGATCGGCTTCTAGTGGTAGCAGTTAAAGATATCTTCTTGTTTTCGAATTAATTGGGTACACGTAACACTGCATGTGGAAAAGTTGTAGACTAAATCATGAATGTGTGCAGTTACCAACGACACAATTGTTCAGACTATTTGACAGTTCTTCAGCAACACATCTGATGGTTATGAGATATATCCAGACGTCCTCTTTATATTGAAATGAATCACTCCATAACTTTTATGATAGATGTTTAGACATTTTATCTTTTTAGTTATAAGTATTACCAGGTAATACTATTCAAGTATGAGATCAAATTCTTTTAATGAAGCTTTAACCAGAAGTCTAGATTGATAACTTACGAAGCACATGTTTGTTAGAGTATTATAGATGAAGTGGGTATATCATTCATATTGCCTACATTGCACGTGAAATATCTCATAAAAACAATTAACGTTACTCATTGTTGGGTATACAAGTATGTTCCGCGAAATTCTGTTATGAATTAGTATTAAAATCTGTAACATACATTGTTATCAGTATTTATTTACATTTTTTCGATTTTAAGATAAACAGAATTTTAAAATTTTCTCATGGTGAATCATGTCCTTTAACGAACTTTTAAAAAAGTGCACAGCTATTCCAGTTTTATAGGTTGACATATTTTATCCACTCAAAAAGGAAATGAAATAGAAGTTTACTGTTTCTAGTATTTATTGCTAAAGAAATTTCCTAAAAGAGAAGCAAAGATTAGTGCGTATTTTTCATTTCAAAGTGTGTGCAGAAAAAAAATATCAATAATATTCTTATCAGATTAATCTCAAGTGCCTTCCTAGAAGTTAGCAGCGATATCGCAGTCTGATATATCAGCTCATTATAAATAAAAATACTAAACCGTATATAGATTAGTTAGTTGTGTTAATTACAGCATCATGGCAACTTTAGTCTAGTCTAATTTATTTAATATTGAAAATTTTGGAATTTGGTGAGTACTTGTTAATTTTCTTCTTCTTTTACTTCGCTAGTATTCTGTCAGAAAATTTAATGTTTTTATTACATTATTATTAAGTTTTAACTGTTACCACAAATATTCTAATATAGTTAATGTATTCAAAAGAAAATTAACATTTTCGATCATTCCGCAATATAAATTGAATACGTGGCTATTACACTATCCTTGACTAATGCATTGCGTTAAAATGCATAAACCATATGGTTATCCAGGTTTTAATAAAATTTGAACAAGTATAACCAAATATAATTCGAGGAAAAGAGTTGAAAAGAGTTCCGAATTATACGCGGCTGATTGGCGGATTTTTCATTTTACAAGCTATAACTCTTCACACCTTCAAAATATTTAAAAATTGCAAAAGAAACAGTTGTTTGGCATCATAAAATCTTTTAAAAATGTAAAACAGAAATATTCACAGCCAACTACGAGGGTGGTCTGAAAAGTTTCCGACCTAACAAAGATACAAGACATTTTTTCCGAAAATTTTTTTTTATTTTTCAACATAGTCTTCTTGTAACTCTACACACTTCTCCCAGCGATGCTCCCATCTCTGTAACCCGTCCAAATAGTAGTCGGCATTTTTCTCTGCAAAATAATTGTTCACGAAGGTGATTGCCTCTTTTTTGGAGCCGGTTCCCCCTTTGCAGTCCACTGTTTGGACTGTATTTTTTTTGTTTCGGGCGTATAATGGTGTATCCAAGTTTCATCTACAGTAATTAATCGGCGCCAAAACTCGGATTTATTTCGCCTAAACTGCGCCAAAAGAGCGTTGGAAATATTCATTCGAACACGTTTTTGGTCTAACGTGAGCAAACGCGGCACCCATGGCGCGGACAGCTTTCTCATGCCTAAATGTTGATTTAATATGTGACAAACACGTTCTTTTGACATGTTCATAACCTCTGCTATCTCTCTCACTTTAATTCGGCGGTCGTCTAGCACCATTTGGTGAACTTTGGCGATGTTTTCGTCGGTAGTTGCAGTTTTTGGACGTCCCGAACGTTCATCGTCTCCCAAGCTCTTACGGCCACGTTTAAATTCAGCAGCCCAAAATTTCACTGTGGTAAATGATGGTGCGGAGTCCCCATACGCAGAATCCAACTCATCTTTTATTTGCGAAGGCGTATTGCCTTTCAAAAACAAATATTTAATGACAGCTCGATACTCGATTTTGTCCATTTTCACAAAAAAACTCACATCAACTCACTCAAACGACTGTTACATAAAAACTGCGCGTCCAAAATGGCTGAAACTTTGGTGAGTAACTGTCAACAGATGAACAACGAAATTCAGTAGCTTTTATTTACGAGTGCTGCCATCTTCACGTTGAGGTCGGAAACTTTTCAGACCACCCTTGTATACTAATGTAGTGATTGGCAAATACTGAGCTCGGGCTTCAAACTTCAGAATAAGCAGTAACACTAATATTTTGTGTAACGAATAATACGTTACAGTAGTAAGATTAGCAGAGTGGGACTGGATCTACAGTCTAGAGACTACGGCTCCAAAACAGTATGAGGAGTCAAACAGTCTAAGAGACTAAGTAAGACAGAAATCTAAAAACCCAACCTTTAGGTCAAAAAAAGTAATCCGTGCATTGTTTTAATCTGTACACGAAATATTATCTTCTATACACAATTAGTGTGGTTCACAAGTTCCATTTTGGCTATTTTTTGCCTGACTTCACCAAAAATTATGATCGACGTGTCATTCGATTCGGAATGGCATTTAGAAACTTTTCGAACATTTCGAAGTCCCGCCCAAAAAAATTGCAAAAGTTATAAACAAATTCGTAAAAACAAAAAAGGGGTTTCGTTTTTTGCAAATATCTCGGAGAATATTGCAAATATCCGAAATCAAAAAAAAGATCCTTAAAGAGCAGGAACTTTCCTACAAAAAGGTCCTAACTCCCGGAATTGTACCACCAATATTAATAATTTGACTTGAGGCCGAAAACAAACAAAATAACGGTTTGCGTTTTTTGGCTCTACCTTCTTTATTATTGGAATTTTAAAAACAAAATAGAAAACGTTCTAAAACCAAAATTGTCGACCAACATTTCGGTTTCGTAGAACTCGCGCTGTATGTCTACTAATTAACTATTTTTATTTTACAGAGCAAGCCAAATATTCACAATGAGTAAATGTGGAGAAAAATTCTTATTGCTAATGTGGAAGAATTTCTTGTTGCAGTGGCGGCATCCAGTTCAAACCGTTGTGGAAATTTTAGTTCCACTTGCATTTGCGTCACTACTGGTTGTCTTCAGGAGTTTAGCTTATCATACAGACTATGCTGCAAAAGTGTATACTCCATTTTCTGTAGATTATGATAATACATCCACATTGTAGTAAGTTTATATTTATCTTTGAAAGTAGCTCTTATTTGTTTTCCCCCGATAATAATTATTAAAATAATTTGTAACAATTTTAATCTCTGTTATAGTTTTAATCTAGCTTGGTCTCCATTCAATCCAGTACTCGAAACTGTTATAGACGATATGGTTAAACAGCTAGAAAGTGTAAATCAAACCAACAGAATAAACGTAACTAATTTAAAAGATAGCAAATCCTTAGAAGCGTATTTAGTCAGTTTGGTAAATAAAGAAAATACCACATGGGGATATAATAATATAATAGCTGGCATACAGTTCGATGACTCATTAGAAGGTGCTAACGAATTTCCTTCTTTTCTAAATGTTACAATAAGGTACCTATACTATTTACAGTCACTCTTGAAACACTGCAAATAACAATCTGAACCCGCTTTTAGATTTCCAGCAGAAATAAGTGCATCGCCCTATTATATCAGTAGTACTACTTGGATGACAGAAACTTTATTTCCTATATTTCAAACAAACGGTCCTCGTGATGAATATTCAAGTCATGGAGGATACCCAGGTGTGAAGCAAATTATTTATTTATTACAAAATCTTTCAAATTTTAATAATCTTCTTTTTCACATATTTTAGGTTATTTTCAGTATGGATTTTTAACAATACAAAAACTGTTGTCTTACTCGATTATAAACACTTTAAAGAAGCAAGTGCATAAGCAAGATTTTAATTATTCATCGGTCCCTATGTTAATGCAAAGATTTCCAAACGCTCGTTACACTGACGATGGCATAATTTTTATATTTCAGTTCCTAATACCTACTTTTATTATGTTAAGTTTTCTCTACACATGCGTTAGCACAGTTAAGGTTATAACTATTGAAAAGGAAAGACAATTGAAGGTTTGTTACTTTTCCTGTTTGTCTTTCTGCTTAAATGAGTGAATAATAATATCATTATAGGAAACGATGAAGATTATGGGTTTACCAGGGTGGTTGCACTGGACGGCTTGGTTTATCAAAACATTTATCCTTTTGCTTATATCCGTAGCATTAATGACTGTATTTATGACAGCTAAATGGTATTCGGGTACAGACCTTGCTGTCTTTACCCATTCAAATCCTTTCATAATATTTTTACTTTTTCTGTGTTTCGCCTGCGCTACAATTACTTATTGTTTTGCTATAAGCGTATTTTTCACTAAAGGTATAGTTAGAATATTTTTTAAAATATTTTTTAATAATCTTTAATGACTCTTTCAGCAAACACGGCGTCTATAGTTTCTGGTGTAATTTGGTTTTTGACATTTTCTCCATTTTCTAATTTACAAACGGTGTACGACTCGTTAGGTCTTGCCGAAAAACTAATAATGTGCGTTTTTTCTAATTCTGCCATGGGGTACGGATTTCAGTTAGTAATGATGTTCGAAGGTATTGGGAACGGTAAAGCATTTTCAAACTGTCCGTAAATATGGTATTGTTTTACAATTTGTTATTTTAGGTGCTCAATGGGAAAACATATGGGAGCCTGCCAAATCAGGGGATGAGCTGGTTTTAGGTCACATTTTTATCATGTTGATAGTTGATACTGTTTTGTATTTTTTGATTGCTGTCTATGTTGAAGCAATTTTTCCTGGAGAGTATGGTGTACCACAAGTATGGTATTTTCCATTTACACGTTCCTATTGGTGTGGGAATTCCATGCAAGTCGGTAAGTTTTGATAGGTCTATTTTGTTAATATTATGATAATTTTGTTGTGTAATTTTAGGGTATGAAGAAGATTCGGAAGAAAATACAGGTAGTAAATTTTACGAAAAGGAACCAACGCATCTGAAGATTGGCGTGAAAATTAAAAATTTAAGAAAGGAATTTTCAAAGAAGAATGTCGCTGTAAAGAATCTTTCGCTTAATTTGTATGAGGATCAAATTACCGTACTTTTGGGACATAATGGAGCTGGTAAGACCACAACTATGTCGATGCTTACCGGGATGATTCCACCTACAGGCGGTACAGCAGTGGTAGGAGGTCATGATATTCACACGGATATAGCTGGAGTAAGAGATAGCCTTGGATTATGTCCCCAGCACAATATTCTTTTTGACGATTTAACTGTTAGAGAACATTTATATTTTTACAATCGACTTAAAGGGCTCAATAAAGAAGAAACTCAAAAGGAAATTGATAGATTTCTTGAACTGTTAGAACTTACTGATAAGGTAAGAATGATTTAAGTGTAACTAAAGTAATAGTTTTAGCTCTAAAAGTTTTTGAATGAATCGCTATTAATAGCAAAGTATACTTTCAAAAATTTCAAAATTTCAATTAACATAGTTACGTATTGATAGTTAGAACCTCTAACAGTAAATGCTGTCATTCACAAATATTTTTTATTTAAAGGGCAATGCAAATTCATCGACACTTTCTGGCGGAATGAAAAGAAAACTTTCTGTAGCTATAGCTCTTTGTGGTAATTCTAAAGTTGTTATGTGTGACGAACCGTCTTCAGGAATGGATCCATCTGCAAGAAGAGCTTTATGGGATTTACTAATAGCGCAAAAGAAGGGTTAGTGTTATCAATAAATTTCAATTAAAAATTACTAAATACTTAGTATCCTTACAGGTAGAACTATTTTGCTTACAACTCACTTCATGGATGAAGCCGACTTATTAGGTGACCGTATTGCAATCATGCATGGGGGCGAATTGCAATGTTGCGGATCGAGTTATTACCTTAAAAAGGTTTATGGTGCTGGATATCGTCTTATTATGGATAAAAAACCGGAATGTCAAATAATAGAAGTCACGAATTTACTTAGAAGACACATACCTGATATCAAAGTAAGTAAAGTACCTCCCAATTGTAATTTAGAATTAATATAGCTAATTCCCCTTACTTTCCAAGGTAGAAAGCTGTATTGGTTCCGAGTTGACTTACACCTTAGATGAAGAAAAATCAGCAATATTTCAAAACATGCTATACGATCTTGAAATAAACAGCGAACGTTTGGGAATACTCAGTTATGGTGTTTCAATTACAAGTTTTGATGAAGTATTTATGAAGTAAGCTTTGAAGTGTAATATTTAAATAAAATTTTAAATTAATAAATGTATTTCAGAGTCAGCTCCAATGAGAATGACAACCACATGCAAAAGGAAGAAAATCCTAATCAAAGTGATTACAATCAAAACGAAAAAAATGCAGAAACCAAACGTATGTGTAGTTTTTGATTTGCATCTTTTGGAAATTTCTTTTATCATATTTTTCAGTAAACATTCACGATCACATTTACGACTTCCTAACCGGTTCTTCTCTTTGGTTCAATCAAGTACTAGCCATGCTCATGAAAAGAAGTCTATCAATTTTACGTTCGTGGATTATCTTTCTACTCCAAAACTTGATACCTATAGTTTCAGTTATTATAATTATCGTTGTGACTAGAAATGTTGGCAATTTAAAGGATCTTCCTGGTTTAACATTTACAGGACTCTTACAATGATCCTATTACAACGCTGAATAGAAGTGTCAATAATAGATATGCAGAGGAATATATTAATGATTTAACGTCTCAAAGTAAAAAGCTTCTTAATTGGCAACAGAAGAATTATATAGAACAAATACTTGCAGAGGTATTACCATTAGAATTAGCTACAAGTGGTATTGTTTACACACCTTATCTATTTTTTAGATGAAAGAAGATTTGAGTACAGTTCGTATGCGTTATATTGCTGGAGCAAGTTTTCAGGAAGACAATAATACTATCATCGCTTTTTTTAATGCTGAACCTTATCACTCTAGACCTTTAAGTTTACAAATGGCAATTAACAGTGTACTTAAAAAAGAAGTTTCAAAAGAACACACCTTGCAATTTACTCATCATCCATTACCATTCTCATCAAGATCAAAAGTAAGCGTAAACATTGATTTATGATCATATTATAATAAATATTTTCTTTTAGCTGCAAAAATTAGAATCAGCAGCTAGTAATGAATTCATAATCACCATGAATTTGAGTTTTGCCTTATCTCTAGTATCAGCCTTTTATGTAATGTTTTATATACGAGAACGGATCAACAATGTAAAACATTTACAATTTGTTTCTGGCGTTAGGGTTACAGCGTTTTGGTTGTCTTCCTACATTTGTGACATCTTAACGTTTAGTTTCACATCACTCTGTATCATCATCACATTTTTAATATTTCAAGAGGAGAACTTCAGCACTGCAGAGGAATTAGGTAGATTATCAGAATTTAGTTGTGTTCTTAACAAATGAATAAAATTTAAATTTGTTTTGCAGGTCGCATATTTTCGATTTTGTTTTACTTTGGATTTTCTATGCTACCTATGGTATATTTATTCTCATTTCTTTTCCAAGTTCCATCATCAGGCTTTACAAAATTAACTTTTATAAATTTACTCTTTGGTATGTAATAATTCTAAAGTAAAAACTACAGTCGTTTATAGTATTAACCATTTTTTAGGCGTTATGACTTTCATATTGATACATTTCTTTAAGAGCGCTTTAGAGTACTACAACGTGTATTTTATACACACCATAATGTTAGTGGTTCCACTTTATTCTTTTTGCACTGGAATGCGAGATGTAAACGTAGTTCAGTCAATACGTCAATATTGCGATATGGAGGTGCAAACTTGTTTAAATCTTGGAAATACCACAATTGAACAATGCGACAAAAGCGTTTGTGATGAATATAAACACTGCTGCGGTAAGTACGGCACAGCTTTTTCCCAAATTCAAATTCTTTGAAGTTTTCTGTAATTTGACCAAATCCACCCAAACCGTTTAAGATTCTAGCTTGGAACTTTCATATAACAGTTACCGAAACTAAAACAGTCGATATTTTACAGATATACCGGGATATTACGACATGACAGAACCTGGAATTGGAAAAAACGTATTAATATCTTGCCTAGTAGGCATCATTTTATTTTTAATTGTCTTAGCCATTGATGGTAGACTTTTCGACAAAATATGTTATAAAGTTATCCCTACTAAAGGTTCTTTTGATCACGAAGATGATATAGATGTTGCTAAAGAGAAAGCAAAAATTAGAGACATTGCACAACATGGTGAGATAGGACAATATGACCTTGTAATGTGCGACATGACAAAGTATTACAAGAAGTTGCTCGCTGTCAATAATATATGTTTGGGTGTTAATCGACAGGAGTGTTTTGGTTTGCTCGGTATAAATGGAGCTGGTAAAACAACTACGTTTAAAATGATGACTGGTGATATCAAGCCTTCGTCAGGAGATGCATGGATTAACGGGTTCAATTTAAAATCTGATATGAGAGAGGTTAATAAGCAGATAGGGTATTGTCCACAATTTGATGCTTTGCTCGATGATCTTACCTGTTGGGAAACTTTGCAAATATTTGGTTTGTTACGAGGAATTACCCTAAAAGAAAGCAAAATACTAGCAAAGAAATTAGCAAAGGATTTCGATTTTTATGAGCATTTATATAAAAAAGTTAAGCAGCTAAGTGGAGGAAATAAAAGAAAACTTAGTACTGCAGTAGCTTTAATTGGAGATCCGCTCGTTATTTATCTGGATGAACCCACCACAGGTTGGTAACAATGACATTATTTTGCGCTTTTCAATATTATTCAATGACTAAACTTTTAGGGATGGATCCGGCAACTAAGCGTTATCTTTGGAATGCATTATGTAAAATCAGAGATAATGGAAAATGTATTATTCTGACGTCACACAGTATGGAAGAATGCGAAGCATTATGTACAAGATTAGCAATCATGGTTAATGGAAACTTTAAATGTATAGGATCTACACAACATCTTAAAAGTAGATTTTCTGAAGGTTACACCTTAATAATAAGAATAAAAAAACCTGAAGACCCTAACGAATCATCATACGCCACTATTAAATCCATAGAGAATTTTGTGAAAGAAAATTTTAAGAATGCTGTAATTCGTGAAGACTATAGAGAATTATTAACGTTTTATATTGCTGATAGATCGCAACCATGGTCGAAAATGTTTGAAATTATGGAAAGGGCTAAAACAATGTTTGATATAGAAGATTATTCTTTAGGACAGAGCAGTTTGGAGCAGGTTTGTAATTTAATCTAAAGAAAGTAAGAATTAACAATACAATTTTTATTTTTATTTTAGGTATTCTTGTCATTTACAAAATATCAACAACTTTAAAAAAGAGATTGTTAAGATTTTGAAATCAATTAGAAATAATTTGAAAATAATCTCAATTTTAGATTTTAAATTTCAAATGAGTACTGAAGCTGTCACGATTGTAATTTAAAGTGAGTTTATCATAAGTTAAAATAAATAAAGAAAAACAACTTACCTTTGCCACATTTTTTTGTAAAGTTAAATTCCTCGGTGATATGTTTATTATTTTAAATAATATTCGAACACACAAAAACAAATTGAAACCTAAAATGGAACAATTATTTTTATTTAATTTAACAAACATTTACAACTCTGATATGTCTAGATGCTGCATATAATATATAAATGGGCAAGAATTAATTAGAGTTCATTATACAAATGTAGGAATACGAATTAATACTTAACAATTTAGTCATTGTCTTTAGGAATAAAATAATATAATGGTGCAGTCTCGATTTTAGCAGTTATTATCCTTATTGTTACTGATACATGCAATGTTTTTTATGATAAATATTTCTGAGATTTCTGTATATAAAAGTTATCAAGCGATTGTCCATATGTACCTGTAAGCAAAACAATTCTGAAGAAGGCTGCGGTTTTATTATATTAAGATCTAAATTGAGTTGCTGCTTGTTTTTGTGATTTCTCTTTAAGACAGTTGCTCAGGTGGAGACTGATAATGAAAGTGAAGATGAAGCGGGTGATTAAACTCAAAAAGGCGAAGTTATGAATGTCGAAATGAGTTTCCTTTTTTTATAAAATTTCTTTTGTAATTACAATTGCATATATAGCAGAAAAGTTTTCTTGCCCACAGCGATTTTGTAATAATTATTTAAATAAATTTTCTTTTTGCATTAATTCTAAATATTATTATTATTATCACTAATAATAATATGAAATTTCTTTAGATATAGAAATAAATGCTCTGTATCAATGTTACGAGAAGCACACAATTCGGCTTAAGGCTGTGATGCATGAAATACACAATTTACGTATAGGTGTTGTTTTCTCTCTCTGAAATGATAAGAAAATGAAATGCAGGTTATGTTGTATGTATAACTGTGGTATTTATGAAGATGATGATATAAGAATGTAACTAATGCAAGCCATTTATACAATAAAGAATTTTCTATCACACAAACGTTATCTACAAATTAATATTATTCGACTGACTGATTCTAATAACAATTATTTCGTTTTCTCTCTTTGATAATATTATGTTATTATATCAACTTATAGATAACTTAGTGATATAAATAACAGAAGAATATTTTTATAAAAAATGTTACTAAATCTAAATTTTCAGCATGCCTAGGAGAGCAAGAAACATTGTAAAATTAATTTCCAAGGACTACATAATCCTACAGCCAGTCCTAAGCTTTGAAAATGATCAAACTTTTTATTTGCTTTATCATTACTAAAAATCGACCAATTTTCCAAGCTTAGAACAGACCGTAATCATCATTGTGCTGTAACTATGTTTAATTAGGCTTTAGTTTGTTTAGCATTAATCGTCAAGCTTGTTCCCCAAAGCTGCAAATCTGTATAGAAATCAATAGTCTCTGCTAGGACAGTACCATAAAATAATATTCTTGAATGGCAATTCCTAATAATAATTACATTAGGTATACATTATTTATTTAATGAAACCGTTGCATCTACTCTTTTTGTTCATAAGACAGATACAGTAAAATCTAATAGTTACTGAATACGAAACAGAAAAGATAGTCTAGTGAATCATACATAAAAAGGGTTAACAACGTAAATTGTACATCACTATTAGAAAGAATTATAACACTGTACATTCTTATTCACTTAAAAGTAAGTAATATAAAATGTAAATCACAGATAAAAATAAGCTTGGCCAATCACAATCCTTATTACATACATTTTGTAATTTTTTTTTATTTAACACACGTATTCTTATAAAACTTGGACAAAAAGAAATCTTTGTGTTCTGTGAGGACGTAAACATAGTCTTGTAATAAACTGAATGAATCAGAAACCCAAACTGATGAGTTTAACGAAAAAATTATATCTGCGTTCGTCTCGTGGAATACGTCGTTTTAGAGTAAAATAGAATTTACGATATCGATGGATATCAGAATTGACTATCGTTTTAGATATTTAGGTCCTAAACAGGAACAATATATATTTAGAGGATGTTAAACAAAAGTCTGCTAAACAAAAAACCTCTTTTGGTTTTGTATCACATTAGTTTTCATAAGCTCAATCTACGTTCAATTGTTATACCGCTTTACTCTTATTGCCACTAAGATTCTGTAAACCAAAGCGTTGTTAACGAGCTCTGATCAATTATCAGAAGTTTTACCAAATTATGATAACCTTTTGGTTATATTAGTCTTGGACTTCCAGGAACAAGTATTTCATAGTCTCGACTTGACTTGATTTATATAATATATAATCGTTTAATAGATATTTGTATTTTTTCTTTAAATATCAATAAGTACACTTTTTGAGTTCCTTACTGCATTTCTGCCACCGTCCTTTGTACATTTAACGGTTATCATCTAGGCATTGTTCGTTGAATTTTATCAAGTTGTGCAGTGTTGCTGTAGTGCCATGCGCACATTTCAATAGTATTTTAATCGTTGAGGCATTACGCCATCCGTTTTGTCTAATGGAAATGGGGTCTTCACATTGTTTTCGTTATCTCTATAAACTAGAAAGTTATTACCAAAAGAACAATTAGTTGGAAGTTACCATCAGGTTCTTGTTGTTGTAAAAAGGCATCTACTGGCAATCACCTAATCCTTAACTTTTTAGAATTTATGTGTTAACAAACCATTTTGATAAAAGGGATTGGAAGTTATACAAACTCTTAAGCTACAAAGACTATTTTACATTACTTGCTGATGGCAACAACTTCCTTGATCATCTAAAAATCTATTATGCCATGTTTAGTGAACGTTCAACGATCTTATAAATCTTTTTAAATGACTGCCTTCGTAATCAAGTGTAAATTACAAAATAACACAGGACCCCTATAGGGGTCGTTCAGAAATCTCCACGCCAGAATAAGTTGTCATAATTGGCGTTTACTAGTTTACGTTTAAATTGCATGGTTTGAGCTACAGTTAAAGCAAAATTCCTCTTGATTTGTTTCATCTATCAGCTGATCTTCAAATTCGTTTTTTTTTACCGTAGCATAAATCAGTATCAACACTGTAATATATACAGTATGTTCTATTTAGAATGATCCACCCTTAATATCTGAAAACAAATAAAGATATTGAAATAAGAAAAAACACGTCAATATATTTATAGAGGATAACATTAGAATGCACAACTGATTCAATCATCGAGATCGCACACATAATTTTAAAATCTTAGGCAGCATCTCCCACGTGTGATACATCTTTGAAGAGGTAATAACAATCTTTTGGCAAAAACAGAGTTCAAATGGGTCTACTAGATCACAAATTACAGTCCAAAACGTTTCGTTTTAGTGATGAGTTTAAACCTCATTAGCCAAGTAAATAGACGCTTCTCAATTATTTTGGTGTTTATTTTGGGTATGCGACAGATTAATGTAAACGTCTCTAATTGAATAATTTAAATCGAACTATCAACAGAAAGTCAAGACAATAGAAAAGGGTCAACAGAAAATGGGTAATAATTCAAAGGAAGTACCTAACCTAGAAATTTACATTAGTAGCTCAATGCGCCTTATTAAAAAGGTCAGAGCCACCTATTAGACATATAGATAATCAAGGGGTATGACCGTAAACGATTGTATGTATTTCTTATGAAGACCACAAAACTTTCAATTTGAAAGTATAGAGCCTACACTACAAATAACTTGAATTAAATATAATACAAATGCTTATATAAGATTTTGGCGTGTTATAATATTGGTTGTCGAGAAAAAAGGGCTGGCTTATTAAAATCATAAGACATGATTCTGAGGTTAAGTAACACGTGCGTGAAAGCACGGCAGTGGAATGCTTTAAAATTTGACAAATTTGAACATGGTTTTTTGTCTAGTTTATACACAGTGGGTTGTATGTAGGTTATGTATAGTTATTTCTTGTGATTAATTATTAAAGTAATGTTATTTCTTGTTGGAATAATATAAAGCATGGCTAGGTAAACTAAGAATATTGATATTTATATGGAAGTTCATTAAATCTTGTCTGTGCATTCCAAATGTATTGGATCAACTACATAAATCTCTTCCTTCAATTTTTTTTTAATTACATGAAATATCTTTTTAACATACTTTTTGATATTAGAAATTGAATAATAAAATATTCAATTTTTTAATCTATAGATAGGTCGGTAAAAAAGGCATCGTTATGCATGGGAGTCAGATTTCCCAACATGCTTTGCAATTACTAATAAGGTCTATTCAACTTCAAATACGTGTAATGGCACTTATTCTTCGCTCAGAATTATCATCGAAACAATTGAATAAATCATATTCTTTACTAAATTATCGCATTTCGATTTTGTGTTAATATGTTCTTTAAATGAAAAACAAGTGCACCTTTGCTTTGCATTGCATAAGGTGAATTGAACTAGTAACGTGAGTTGCTACGTTTAGATTTATCTTCAAAAATTGCTTTATTTCGTGTTGTTCCTTCACTTCTGCTTTTACCTTCTGATTGACAGTTATATATACCAAAACAATGGAAATTTTTTTATTTACCTAGCTAATGCCATTTTAATTCTTAACTAAAATGAAGCGTTTTGTGTTGTAACTTTTAATCAAGTAGGCCGATTCGAATCTTAATTTTACTAAAACATTGTTATTGTTATTCCCTTTTTAACAAAGTATCACAAGTAGTAGGGCACCGTTTACGATCTTGAAATTATGAGTGCGAGAGCAAGCACAGCGACCTCTATGAACAAGTTAATTATGTATTCTAATGTCCCCCTCCAAAAACAGATTCATGCGTTTTTTCATATTTCGATATCTTCATTTGTCTACAAGATATTAAGAGTGGATCGTTTTAAGATGAACACACTGATTTTAATCGGTAAACAGTCTCATAGTTAAGCAAATATGTAGTGTTTTCGATAATTGCAATAATAGTTTAATGTAAAAGTCGTATAGGTAAGTCCAAAATCACTCTGTGTTTTGTGATCGTCGAGGTAAGAGATGCTAAATTCTTGGAATTTAACTGAGATTTCTAGAGTAAAACATTTTGTTTTGTTAAGAGTACTTTCAGACACACAGATTGTAATTTTCTGTAACGTAAACTTCTCAAATTTTAAAAATAACATCTGAGTGCTTAGACACTGAAAAAACACTTCGGTTTCGGCATTAGAGCGTTGTAACGTATTAATGAACTTTGTTTTTTAAAGCTCCACGACGAGTTACCATAACTGGTTCTTACTAATTTACATTTAAACTGTATTATTTGAGCTACAATTTAAGATTTCTCTTGATCCATTCCGTTTCCGGCAATTTTAGCTAGACTGCTCGCAGGGTTTTGTTTCATCTACCAGTTGATCTTGAAATCTATTTCCTACTTATAGCAAGAATTTCGAGTTGTGACGTGTCACCGCAATATTGGTTGATTTTACTTCTTTTGAAGTTTTATCACAATTTTGTTTTTCAATAAAAGAGTTGTAGTTCTTATTTATATTCAAGATTCCTCTTGATCCACCTTCGCCTACGGTACTTTGAACTAGGCTGCTGGCAGGATTTATTTTACTTAGCAGTTGATCTTCAAATCCATTTTCTACCACAGCAGTCTGCACTTAGAGTAAGTCAGTATCAAATCCATATTACTAGGCGTAGAACATTTCTAGACCGAAAGAGTTTATACGCGCACCTGTAACAGCCACGAACCCGTCAATCGCGTGAATATAATCTGAGTAAAGTCGAAGTGTACGCGGTCGGATACTAAAACTGGTCTGCTTTATACCAAATGCATTTATTTCTCGATAACGATATGCTGACTAGCGACGTTTAGTTTTCTTTCGCAGTAATTTTGTGCTATTAGTAGAATTGGCATGATTAAAATATAATGATTAAAATAAAGCGAAATAAAAAATGTATTAACCTTAAATAACTGATAATTTGATCTTAACGTCTAATTGATGCATAAAATACGAATACGCCCAAACTGTTCATCAACACTTGATAGTATATTTATGTTCTAAGGTTACATATTACATACCGCAACATACATTTGAATGAGTCTTAATTAAACAATCTGATAGCAGATATGGTTTTAAGTAATTTGATACCAATCAGGCAAATATTTACACCCAGAGTTTTGAGACTGGTGTCTTAAGTACCTCTCGGAAAAAAAAGATACCAAGTTGATACGTAGATTGTACTTCCAATGGACTTAATTAACTGCTTTACAGTAGCTAAAGATAATTTCAGCAAACAAGATTAAATTTCCTATCATTATAGTTATCTCTTAAAGAAACAAAGGTATAGACAAGGAGACTTTTAATGTGTTTTACAGAAAGATGGAATCTACCAATACCAGTAAGTTCAACAAAACATCGTAAATGAGATGATTTAGGGCATATTAAAAATCTGATTTATTGAATATTGGACCATTTCTACGACTTTTCAACAAATTCATTAAAAGCTATACACGGTCTTTTATTTTACAGAATCCTACCGATAATAAAAGGGTAATCAAATGTTTAGGTTTACGATGTTATGCAACCATCAAATACGTCTTATACTCTTAGATGGAATCTAATGTGGTACAATTTCAGATAAACGTAACGTAAAATTAATTTTGCAAATTACTTTTACGAAACAAAGAAGAATGTTGGAATAATAATACACAGACAAAGAAAATTACATCATCAACTGAGACATAGTTTAGGGTACGGGTGTAATTTGGGTTGCATACACAAAAAGTACATGTTTATCAAATAATTATTTCAATAAAAAAAATAGGAAGAACGCAGAAAAAAGTCAATTAAATAAACGCTTAGTATTTTAATAATACGATAGTATGAATTACTGACCTCTGATGTATACGCACCAAAAGTATAGTTGTCGCGTGAAAATAAATAATTTAGTTCAGTTGGAGTTCTCAAAGAAAATTGTGAACATATTGAAAGTGGAACTCATGAATAATATATTTTCATAAAATATTAATAAAAGTGTTGATTTTATAATGAAGTGTTGTGTTGATTTATATACAATTATCGCTGTTTCTTTCGTTTTACAAACTTGTATTCAGTTTGAGTTCTTGATTAAAATCAATTTAAATACTATTATATAAAATAAATGAATTATTCACAAAAGATAATTCTATATTGCTGCATCGCACAAATGGCAAGTCTTTAAATAATAACTAAAAGAAAAAAAATACTAAATACTACTACCTCTTTTCAACTATCTTTAATAGGTATGTATACATCCCAGGATAATGTAGGTAATTTATCACAAAAGTCTATTAAATTGACATATTATTCAGCAAAATTAAAACCAATTAGGACTCTTCACATTAATTCGACGAATGGTGACTGTTAATACTGGATTTCTGATATTACTATTTGTTTAATTTAAGCTTATCAGTGCCACGTAATCACTTGTGCATTATTATTATTATTAATTTTATTTAATCACCTTCAGCTTTATGGCGTGCAGTACTAACGGCGATTTAAAATTTTCGCATATTATTATTATTGTTATTATTATGCAAATAAATTTTTCTCTTTTCTCTGGTTTATTAATTGAAAATTTAGAATATGTATGTCTGTGTTTTAACAACTAACAATGTGCAAATAGTTATTTATTATTATAATAATTATTATTTCTGAGTTTAATTTAGCCATCTTATTGTATTGCAATCTCGTTTCTATCCAAGAAAGAAATTTAGGTACCTAACGAATGAATTAGATCTTATTCAACACCCAAAATATGAAGAATGTATGTAGTTTTTTAAATTTTCTTCCATCGTCGCTTCCAGTCTGCTATTTTCTACATTTACATCATGTTTCTGTAAAAAACCTCTTCGTCATTTTATTCATTACTAATTATTCACGACGTACCTGTAATTGCTACGAGGACGGATCCGGCCCTTTAGGGACAAAATTCGGTTGTCTGGATGTTGAAACAACCACTGGAGTCGGGGTGTGCAGAAGTAGTCGGGTTTCTTCAGTTGGAGAATGATCCATGGGTGGTGGTGGTGGACATATGTATAATGGTAAATCACGAACACTACCACTGCACTCTTTTAGTTTATGATCGATCACATATTCACTTTGTCTATCTTTGGATATAATATCGTCGAGTAAAAACAAAGGAGATTTTAAAGTTCGCGTTTTATCTAAGTCGTGTTGACTTGAAAGAGGAAGAGATTTAGTGAGAGTTCTCTGCGGACGATGCTTGACAGGTGGTGACGATAAACGTTTGCTCGGTGATGAGTACTCGCTTCCTGAACCCACGTCTATGCCAGAAGTACTATCCGATATGAGACGTTCGCTTTCCGGATCCCCGTTACGGTGACTTCCGCCATCAGATTTCTTTAGAATTGACTTAGAACGGCGGTGATGGTCCAACTGTGAACTAGTTCGACTGTCCATAGAATCTACGGACAGGGAAGATTTGCTACCACCATTTTTGCCTATGGATAAAATAACTTAATATTCTCATATTAATTTTCAATTGACACACCGAAACTAAACTAAAAGAGTAAGGTACAGAAATGTTAGATCATTCTACAAACAATGCAGTTTTTCATAAAATAAATTAAAATTATATCAGTTTGCTGTATTGCCTATGTTGAACTATAGTTCAATGAAATGTTTGTCATCGACCGAAGCGCAAAATAAGTACTCAGATTAAATTTTAATATGCTGTCATGAAAATTGACGTCTTGTCAAATTATAGAGTTACATCACTTTCCTTTTGCCTAAATTACCATCTATGTTGGTAGAATCAAAGTTCTATCACTAAGGCTATAGCCCTTCATTGGTCGATCCAAGCAAAATTAGGCAAAAGTCGTTTAACACCTAAGAAGCTAAGTAACCAACCAGTCTACTGTCTTGTTGTCAAGACAAATTTTAATTTCAAACAAAATCTTAATTTTTGGCTTCTTTTCGATTTTTTAGTCTGTCCATATTAAAACAATTATTGATTGACTTTGATCTTTTACAATTTTCAGTATGAAATCTGAAATTGTGTCAATGATTTTTCGGTTTTGTCTACTTTTGCAGAATGGTATTTTAGCTTGTTAAGTAAATTACTACTAACCAAGATGATTTAAGTACATTTCATAAATGCTATAGTTTAAATCTTATTGATATTTGACGCTTAAGACGCTAGCGATTTTTACTCAAAGGTTGGCAGAAAGTAAGGTATTAGTAGATAAAAAAGATAGTAACAAAACAATACCCAAATCAAATGCCTTTCAATTCCTCTAACTTCTTCAAAGACTTATACTACTGAATTCCTATACATAGTGGTGTTTAGAGTGTTGTGATTCCGACTTAAAACGTGTCGGATTTTTAGGCCAAAATTTATTACTTACTTATTTTGTATTGTGAAATTTAACACAGTCGAAACTCATTTGTAATTGATTTTTAATGAGAGATGTAGAGTAATCAGTGTGGACTGATATCTCAAAACTCTATCTAACTCTGTAAGTCACTTATCAATACACTAAAGCTACGTTTACTATTAGTGTTAAATCAGAGACCATAAATATATTCCTAGAGTTTAGTTTTGTGTTCTTTTTCACAGCGTTAGATTCCTCATCAAGAACTTTTTCCTTTTCTTTTTTGCTCGAACTGTGCAGATTCCACCATGAAACCTATTCTTCTTTTTTTTCTCCAATTTGCTTCATTTCTTGGATTATACAAACTCTGTTCACTTTCTTTCTTCTATAGGTCAAGTATTATATCCTGTACAGAACCTATTTTATTACCTTTCTTCTTTTGTATAAATTACCTAGATTCTACCTGAGATCTATTTTTCTTTTTTTCTTCCATTTGTTTCATTTTTTGGATTGTTTAGAGCACATTCAGAGTCCATCTTTCTTCTTTTTGTTGGCCAAATGTGCAGGTTCCATGGAATGGAATTTATCTTTCTATTTTCTCTATATTCTACCATCCATTCAAACTTGATTCTGATTCTATATTCTTGGAAATCTCATCTGGGATCTGTTTTTATTCCTCCTTGTTTAAGCTTTCTCTCCTTGTTCTTGTCCTATTTCGCATTGTTGCTTAGCAGTTCTTAAATAAACCATAAATTGTCAAAAGTATTATATTAATATTACGTCACCTTGGTCCAAATAATTTTTCCATATTAACCACCAACTGATGAACACTACGAGCTTGCTATTCATTTTATCAAAACATACAGTAGTAACTTCAAGATTATAAGATCAAATTTTCTCATCAGTAGACATGGAGCGTATCGTTAATATCAACTACGATGACATGTTACGAGATCATAAAGTCTTTTTTCAATTTAGAATTTTATTATTTCTAGCATGTATGAAAAACTGCATTGTTAATAAAAAGAAACAACTTGATATAACAATTAATGACTACTTACCAGATCTAGATCCGCTCAGAGCATGAAGGCCAAAAAGATGCTGATTAAATATTCTAGAAGCTGATGCAAAACCTTTAGTTGGAATAAATGAAGATTTCTTGGTATTTCGTTTGCCCTCTAAACTTTCTTGAGACTGTCGATCTAACCCAAACCTCGTTCTAGGTCGACTAGTCTGCAACACCAAAAAGAAAATTTAAAATTCACTGTATTCTAATACGATAACAAAATTTTTAGTCTATTTAAGGTTCTTTTTTATTTAAATTGATTGTTACCTGCTGAAATCGTGTTTTTCTATGTTTTGGTTGTGGAGAGTCATTCAGACTAACTCTGCTTCCTCGATCAATACCTCCAAATCCTCTATAGCTTTCTTCAATGGGCGTGGTACCTAAGCTCCTCAAACCAGTATCACCGGACGCAGATTTTTTCACTGCTGTTCCTAACCCGATACTGGGAGCAGGAATGGTAGGACTATTATCGCCACTTTTATCCAACGGATTTACATACAGGTTGCTATCGATTGCGCACGACGGATCTGCTATGTTCGAAGTTAGATCTCCTTGTGAATGGTAAGGGTGCGTGTTGCAACTAGCGAAAGTGTCCGAACTGTCCATACTACCCATATCCGCGTTGTTATTGTTGTTGTTGTTATTGTTATTATTGTTTATGACTGGTTTTAATTTGACATCGAAATCCCCAAACGGATTGAAGGTTTCACCTGCTCCAGTTTTTAATGTTTTCATTTCTAAACAAACTGGATTTCGAAAATCACTCGTTCCCAAAGGCATCAAGTTTTCTGCATCGACGAATTCTTTGTAGTCCTAGAGAAATAATCACAGTTGTAAAAACAATCGTTATTGTAACTGCATCTTTTTAATACAAATACATATTTTGAAATAATGCATTTAGTTCTTTTAATTAGTAATATGTATTTGTTATAATAGCATTGCCTATTGTGTTGAATTTAAAGTATGCACAAACTGAGAAGGAAGACTTAATCTTCTGAAAACAAAACTATTTAGTAAGTTCTTTATAAAAACGGCATAAAAGAGCTGAAAAGTAGTTCAAAACCTCACTGGTCTAAAGAAAATAAAGTTAATAATTTATATTTTCATATCGTAGCTGCTTATCCTTCTGTAAGATAGAAAAGTTATTCAGTTATTTTTAGGGCCAGTTTTGTTTGTTACAATAAATTTTGTTTTTATGTTTTTCATGTAAATTACATATTAAGTCGTAACACACGATACGCACTAATAGTAGAGTGGTATAGGTAGGTCCAGAATCACTCTGCGGTTTGTGATCGTCGAGGAGCGAGATGGAGCTGAGTTGAAATTCATAGAATAAAACATTTAATGTTCTTGCTTTTTTTTATTTATTTATTTTCAATTTTTTAAATTTCAACAATGATATTTGAATATCCATAAGCATCCATTAGACTAGTCAGTTCAAACTGTAGAAACAGCTTCTAATTTAATATAAGAAGAAAGCTAAACACAGACTCGTTTGTTATTTCTTGACAAGACTAAGAGGAAATGTAGGTAAAACTATATATTGTGGATACAATTATTGATATTACTTATAGTAAAATTTATTTTGTATCATCAAATTGAACGATAGATATAAAGCAATTACTAAGCAAAACCATGATTGGAATTTCTCTAGATTCTATGAAAAGAAACTGAATTCTTTCAAGTACTAGAAAGTTACTTCTGTTTCAGAAATAGACGACCCTGTATAACTTAAGGCATTTGGAATTCGCATTAATATATTTCAACGCCGATTTGATTTTTTTCTAGTTATAAATTATTTATCAACCTAGACGGCTGAAACGCAAATAAAACAAAATTGAGAAAGGTAAAGGCTGAAATATTAATGTAACTGTAAAAAGTAAATGGGTTGCAATAAAAAGTTAATAAAAACAGCGAGGAAACGAAAAATTTCAAACAAGACAATTAGAGAATATAAAAATAAATCATAAAAGCGTAAGAATAACAATAACATTATCAAAACAAGAAGAAGAAGCTAAGAGAAATATTCGTTTAGTCAAACAAGATATACAGAGTGTCTATAAACAACTGTATGCACAGAAATAACATAATTTCAAGGCAAACAGGTTTAATTAATTAATTGGATTGACTTGATGTAATTTAATTAATTAATCTTCCTTCTCCGATAGTGCATTTATTAATCAACATTTTAATGTGTTTGTGTTAGTAAAAACTCCTAAAAATATCATATTCTGTTTCTATTTTAAATACTATAAAAAGGGATATAGTAGTAGATAATGTAGAAAATTAGGTACACATAACACATATAGATATTTAAAAAAAGATATGACTAATCTACAACAGTGCATTAATGAACGAGGCAATATTTAAAAAATTTACTACGTGCAGACGTGATTTTTATCTAAGCTTAGCGTGCAAAATTTATATTTAAAACATTTACAAACCTTTAAATAATTTTCTGTTTTTACAACAACTGTTATGTGTAACTGTTCTTTTATTTTTAGTTTTTAATTTCAAGTTTAATTTTAAAAGATGAAAATTTGTTGAAATGTTTTTTATTTCGAAATGAGTGTCTGCTTGTGTAAAAATATTAAAATCATAATAAAACCAAACGAAATAGACAAAGTACAAACAAGTCACAAAACAATCAACTTCATGTAAAAAGCGCAAGTTGAGACAGAGAAATGTTAAGTTTTGATTAGGTTTTTTTTGTAGCTGAAAGAAAGAGAGTAGTGAAATATGGTTTAGTCATAGGATCGGCGTATGATTTGTTTTATCCCGACACTGATTACCAGAGGGAGAACTCACCTGGTGTTAACGTTTGAAAGTAGAAATGGCAATGGAAACGCTACTACACATTTTTGGCACGAAGTGGAATACATTCCCCCCGGCATCTTCCATCTTTACATTCCTGTAACGCAGTATACTACGCTCAAATAATTCGATTTTTGAAATTTGTAACCCATCAAGAGCTTTTGTATGTATTAACAATAAGCTCTCTCTATATGTTTTTTAGTTTTTGATGAAAATGTTAGACACAACACGGATGATAAACAAAACAAAAAATTAACTAAAAACACAACAGAACTGGAAACTAAAAGCATAGAAAGAGTGGTGTATTTATGGTGTATGAAAACAGTGCGTTTTCTTGATAGTAAGATGTTAGATTCGATTTGTCCTGTAATTTTGTTTAATGAATCTATCAAATAAGCTACTGGGAACTTACAGTCTAGATTCTCCCTGTAGTTTGGTTGATAGAACACTTACTGGTCTTAAATCCAAAATTTCAAGTAAATTTTGAATTCACGTAGTAGTTGTCCCTTCTAAACTTCTAATTGTAACTTTATTTAAAAAGAAAGCCAATGAAGAGCATGGTCACTACATAGACATGAACATTTTATTGGAGGTGAAACATGCACATAGACATACAGAAATATTTGAAAGCAGTTAGCGTTTTACTCTTATTTTGATATCTTTTTATATTTTAAGCAATACAGAGAGGATCGTTCATAAAGTAAAGCAACAATATATCAGCTAAAAACCTTCAATAAAAATTTTACTGAAGACTTAGCTATAAAAACGTTACACTCTTCTTGTAAACAAAACGCTTATGTATACCAAGCTATAAATGAGACGGTGAAATAAAACTTCATTCCGCTCATAAAAGGCTGTAAGTTACTCAAAGGTTTTTGTAACTAAAATATAAAGTTATAACACAAAATACCGAATAGTGTAACATCAGAGTGGCACAGGTTGGTCCAAAATCACTTTGTATCTTGTGATCCTCGAAGGACGGAAGCTGTATGTACGTCTAGAGTTGAGCTGAGATTTGTATTTTTTGTCAGGTGAGTTTTCCAAATTTTGAAAATATTGCTTAAGTTGCGTGGTTGGCAAATTTTAGAAATCCTTGATTTATGGTTTACGTCCACTCAAAACTTCAGTGGAAAGCTATTCGTACCAATCTGCTTGCACCCCATACCCAAACGCTCTCTCCTACTATAGTCATTGGCTAAGTTACATTACAAGGCGAGAATCACAAATTAAAATTAAATCAGAAACATGCTATAACTTTTGGAAGATTATAAGAAAATAATCAACTCACCAATAACGTTTGACAAGTCATATCCAAAGTCAAAGGAATGCACCTTCTTTGTTTAAAATTTTATCATATCTATTTGGCATTTTACATGTTTAAGTGAATTCTGGCAGATGCATCACCATCTAGATCTTCTCATGGGGCCTTACAGCTCTTTGCATTTTTGTAAGCTGATGTGCTCTTGTAGCTACCGTGATCGAAAAGTCCCAGACCTGCACTATCAAGAGTTACAGCACCGCAAGTTCATAAAAGCTTCCAGGTTATTTTAGGCTTTTAGGAATCGTACTCAAGTTTGAGTGTTTGAGTAGTCTTGAAGTTTTTCAAATCTTTATGAGGTCTGGTCTCTGCGAGATTTTTAAAATCTTGTGAGTCTCAATATCTTCTTTATGCGTACTCCTGCCGAATTCTTGTTACCTTTTTTCTCCTCCATAATTATACCTCTGGTAGACTATCAAACAGTAGAAGTTGCATTTTGGTAGATCTCTTTTAATATGTGATCAAGGAGTTCAGACCTATTTTGCTAGCACCTACTTGTAGATTGTAGATTTTGCAGTTAGATTGATGATTTCGGATCACGTTTTCTTCAATTTTACATTTAGACAAATAAATAAAAAAGCTATAGAGTACGACAAGAATCTTCACGCTTGTTTTATTGACCTGGAAAAGGCGCTTGATAGAGTACCGTGCCCCAAACTGTGGCAGGCTGTTAAAGAAAGAAATGTTGACCAAGGCCTTATAAGAAGGATCCAAGTATGTAACAAAAGTTGTATGAACTGTGTTAGAACCGGAAACTGTAGTTCAAATGAGTTCTATACCACAGTAGGAGTCCTACAAAAAGATATTATTAGCCCTCTTTCGTTTATAATTCTAATAGATGATATTCTAAGAAGCTGCAAACGCCTACGCAGATACTTCATTGGAAACTGGAGATTAAGAGCAATGAATATAAATGTTTTGCTTTACGCTGACGATTTAGTTCTGTTGGCAGATGCAAGCAAAAATCTCCAGTTCAATCTTAATTATGTAATACGCTACCTAAACAGAACATGAAACTTAGTGCGTTCAAGTGCAAGACAATGGTTGTATCGAGGCGACAGGTCACTCATAGAATCATAGCCTGCGGTGAGGTTTTAGAGTCAATGCAGCAAGTGATGGAAAAATAAACCACGAAATAAATTCCCGAACTGAAGCAGCAGGAAGAATGTTCTATTCGGTTAACTCAAAGTTCCTGCGAAATTGTGAAGTATCGGAAAAAACGAAAATGTCTGTGTACAAGTCAACATTTTTAAGTCATGGGCACTTACAACTAAACACAACAACAGACTCCAGGCTCAAGAAATGGGGTTTTTAAGACGAGTTGCAGGCAGAACTAGAAGAGACAGGACACGCAGTTAAACTATTCAGGACTCTCTAAATAAGAATCATGTGATTGATTTAGTCCAAAGCTTCCAGCTAAGGTGGTTCGGCCATGTTGCCCGTATGGAGGACTCTCGATTTCCGAGACAGGCCATGGAGGCCAAGATCGAGGGTAGGCGTCCACGAGGAAGACTCAGAGTGATCTGGAAGGACAATATCAACAGCTTGTTGCTGAAGGGTGGCAATAATTGGTCAAACGCTCAGATGACTGCCTGCGACCGAACCCAGTGGAAAGCATTCTGCCACCGGCCTACACCTGACGGTAGAAGTGTCACTGACTAAGCAAGTAGTTTCCTTCAATTGATTAATCTCATTTATTTTAGATTTTGATATTATATTAGGCGATGGAAGTTTATATTTATACAAATGATATCTAGTAGCGATTACTGCATTTGAGTTTCATGTAATGTGCAGAGTTTCGACTTCAAGTAGGTCAAAACTTGGTTGCTAGTAGTGCAGCCCCATTAATTTTGAGACTATTTCGTATAGCTTCAAACTGTTTCAGTGGTTGCTTCATACTTTTCATAGGCGCTTCAAGTCGTAATGAGACCATTTTAAAGACCTCTCTATCCATTTTTCATGAATGGTCTTATTGCAAATTTGTTAACTGTTTTGAAAGTAGTTTAAGATTATCCAGAGCACTATTCAAGTGGACTGAATTAAAAAACTAAATAGTTATTCCCTTTTTGTTATCTCCCACTCAGGTTGTTTTATCAATTCTTCCATCTTGCTTCCAAGGGTTACTCAGTTAACAATTAAGTACAGATATATGGAAGTTCAACGTAAATGTGTCTGGTTCAGGTTAACAACAGTCCGTAACGACTGTCTAGTTTCTTGCTCAGACTTGTACAACTAAATTTCCAAAGCTTGAGAAATAGTCTTTGTTTTCATGATAAACATGCATTATAAGCTTTTGCCCATCAAGAAAGACAAGTAAATGAATAAAGAACTTGTTTGTGTTTGATTTGGATAAACTTCTTCTACAGTCAATGACCAATAATCTTCAAAAACTCCCAAAATTTATCTAAGATATTTTTGATCTTTAGTTATCTTCAAAAAATGGCAAAAGGCTCTCTTTCTCCCTCTTTCTAGAAAACATAGTAGTTTAGAAATCTAGAGCTTTAGTATGTAACATTTGGATTGCCACTGATCACAAGAGAGACTTCCTGAAGTTTCACAGAGTCACCTCTACGTCAAAAAGTCTATTCAAACAAATTAAGAAAGTGGGAAAACAACTGTTCCGATCATACGTATTGAATCTAAAAGATAGTGATGCCTTGTTTTTACAGAATGGTAGATGGGCAGTGAAAGAACCTACGCCAGCAATACCAACATTTGGAATGATGCGATTTTTCTTTTAAATATTTCCAAACTATTTAACGCTAGAAGCTTCTGAATTAAGAAAACATTTTTTAGAAATTTCCATGTCAACTTTTATGGTGGTGTAGGTGTGAAAAGACCTTTTCTTGTTGCTGTCTCTAATACTAGAACAGTTATCAGTTTATAAATGATATGTAAAACCCCAAAGCAAATCTCTTTTTCATTTATGTATTTATATATTGCATACTATCAGCGTTTTGATGGAATCTAAGCTGATAACTCACAGACTGGTATTGAAAAGCAGATCCTGCTAGCTCAGAGAGAAGTCTAACTTCATTGGAAGTTCTCATGACTTCATGAGACTGGTCAATAGAATAAATATTGTTAGACCATAGATCTATTTGAAGTTAAATTGCCATATATATATAGTTATAAACTTATAATCAATTTTGTTAATAGTGTAGAAGTTGTAAGTTTGGAGAACTTGACTGTTTGACAAATCTAATCAACTAATCTTTTTTCTTGTTTTTGCCTTCGTATTACTGAGATAATGCCTACCTAGAAAATAAGAGATTTTTCAAATTTGGCCCGTCGTGTCATTTCCAGAATGTAATAATGATGATATTATCTAAACCTTTGTTGAACATTCTTGTTGATTATCTCTGTCTAGTTCACTAAGCTAAAAAATTATTTATTATTTTCTCAACTAAAGGTATTTTGGTATTTTCACAAGTTTCGTTCATTAAAGTTATTGTGTAGTTTCCATGCAAAGACGAATAATATGTAAATCAAACAAGATGTTTAACAATTTTACGACTCTCTCTGTATCCATAAAATTTTTAAAACGAACCCAATTGATCCAAAAATAAAAAAGTAAAAGTACTTCAAACACAGTTTCGTATCTGAAAGCGCCGGTTACAATAGAATGTATTTTTGTCATTAGATATTATGTAGGTTCTTGGCCTATTGATTATTTCTATAAGGTCGATAGGCCAAGAACCTAATTCATTATAAAAAGTCAGTCGCGACTATTTCTGAACAAAAATAAATATCTAAACCATCTGCAATGCGCACACAGCATTAAATAATATTTTTCTGTAAATAAAAAAACCTTTTTTATTGGAAGACATGCACACATGCAATAATATGAATTAGCTAGATAAACGTACACATAACTTTCAACAATGACAGCGCGGTGAATGCAATATTAAATGACTGTGAATATAAAAAGTGTGAAAAAGAAATGAATAATAAAAAGCAAGAAAATTTCGTTAATTCAGTGTACTATACAAGAGGATTCAGGATTTAGAAAATATTTAAATTGTCTAAACTTATTTTATAAAAAGAGCTTTTTGGGTGGTATTTAATTTCATAAACTTTTACAGTAAAGAATGTAAAAGTTTAAAATGGAGCCCTAAAAGCTTAGATGAAATAAGCAATCTGCAATAAAATATTAAAGGGGGCAATACTACCTTTGAAGTGCAAAAGCAACATTCGAATTCGTTAGGAATTTCGTCAAATCTCTCGACCTTCTTGTTGGCATCAGATTTTTTGATGTTAGCCTACAAGACAGATCTAATAGTAGAACAGAAGTCAAAGGAATGTGGGTTTTGATTATTATTAGTATCATTATTAACGATCTCAGTTTAATTTCTTGCATTTTTTATTTAAATTTCATTTACATAAATTTGTTTTAGTTAACCGGTAATTTCTTTAAATATAGAGCAAGTATCACACCATAAAATTGATTTTTGAAACGGAATTCTTTGCTTTTTATATGCAACCATAAAATTACTTAAAATACTTCTTATTTCAATTACCACGAAACACGCTAAATGTACTTGAACGTTATCTTTATTTTTATCATTAAGGTTTATTTTGCTTTTAGAGTTTTAGTTTCTCTAAAATGTAGAAAAAATGAAAGCGGTTTTACTTTAGCACATAAAAGTAAATTGAAGTTCTTGGTACCAAAATGAACTGATTCATATTTTAATTTATTGTTGTTCATGAAATTCAATGGTTTGACCTAGTTCGTGATTTTTCTTTTAAATTAGAATCGACAATAAAAAAAGTAATACAGAGAAAATCTTTAATCTGAAGAAATAGGCAACACATATTGCTTACATGTCTTGATAACTATAATAAATAAAAATGATCAAGCCTCATAATCAGTGTCTCAGTTTATTTACTTCTTTTCACCACAAAAGGTAAACTTGAACAATAACTAAAACGTAACTACACATTGATAAGCTGTTATACAATGCATGAAAAACTTACCGCCTTGCTCTTATTATTTTAATTTGAAGGTTTTACGCGGGTAAAAACCACCGTGAAAGAAATAACCTAAGGTCTTCGAGATCCTTTACCTTAGATGTTGTAGCCTGTACAGACTGATGAGCATGCATACATTTCTCTTTTTCTTCTTGTCATTTTATAATTCAGAGATGTAATTATTTTTCAAATTGACTTGCTGATGTATATAACTGAACTGAAACAATTCAAAGGATCTCATTGCTATTATATTGTTATCTTGTTTTAGAAACGTTTGTTAGATATCTTGAGTGTGCTTAATAGTGGTACGCAGAATTATCCTGACAGGATATTTTTAGAAAAACGTTTAGAATTAAAAAACAGATAGAATGGAATAACTCAGAAAGTGCCTAAACGTTTGCATAATATGCAAAAAGTACTTGCGATAATCTGCAATAATTATACAATGGGATTCTACCTTACAAAAAAAGATTGTGTTGTGACCAATTAACCTTCAACGAACGGGCCTCGTAAGATTACGTAACAGTCGAACCGGGGTGCAATCGAACCCCATGACAGAATATTAGCAATTTGTTGCTCGTACTTGAGATATCAACTGTCTAGAAATTAAAGACAAAAGGACTGAGAAATAGCAAAAAAGCATCTTCCATACTTAAAATGCTTGAGCTATAAGCTGTAAGTTCGAGTTTCGTTTTCCGAATGTTGGTTTTTGGTAATTTAGTTTGTACGTCTATTGGTATTTTGGACCATTAGGTCCCGTCTTTTGCCAAATATTGTAAAAACCCGTCAGCGTGACTGCTGGATTCTGCAATGTCTTCAACCTCGGCACGCGTCTCCTAATTAGCGACATAGCACCATCCTCTTCATCTACTTCAGACACAACATCGACTTCTTCTATATCACTTGTATCCACTTCTTCATTTCCAAAATCAGGAGCATTGTTCTCAAGTAAATATAGCAGTTCCCCATCTGTAAGTGGCTTACTATTATCAAAACGTGTCACGGCATTCAGGACACGTTTTGTATACCAGAAAAGACGAACTGGGGTCTAGGCTTGTTTTAAAAAAACAAACATTTACGTAAAATAATATATTAAACAGATGGAGAATATCACAAAGAAAAGATAGGTGACCGCACAATGTAAAAAATTTAAAATCAAAAAAGTTATTTCCGAAAATCGTGCCCTGGGGTCCAAATAGACCCCGGTCAGTCCGTTGAAGGTTGAGTCAGAGATTACTCAATACATATAAAAAAAATTGAAAACGAATTTTACTGCTTACCATTAGTATAGTACAGTGGCTAAGTTTTCAATACTGTAACCATTGTGCATTCCCGAAATTATGTTTTAGGTAGGACCCAAAGATTACGACCGCCATAATAATCTTAATTCTCAGTGACATCAAGATTGCCACCACTATTGTCTAAATATAAATGTTGAGTTCATATTCTTCATTTTCATTTTCACATCTTGCAAAGCATTGTACCCTTCATATGATTTTCTTCATTTGCAACGATTGCATTTCTCCGTATACAACGGATGTGTTGCCAAAAGTAATCCACGTTGGTTCTAAGCTTCCCTTTTCATTTTTATGCTAACTTGACACGTTGAAATAAAGCTGTTTTTGTTGGTCTCGGTCTGTCGAAGAATAAGATATTCTTTCCTGCACTCAGTAACTGTGTTGTCATGAAATGATGACTTATATATCAAAAATGGCAAATTTCTCTATTTTTTTTTCAACTTCTGTAGTCTGCTAAGACAAAATTTGGAATGGGCGATTCTTAAGCTGATTTCTTACAGTGACCAGCAATTGATATGTTTTAAAATCCATGTTTTGACGAACATCACGCTGTATGTACATGAAAGAGAAAATTTTAGTGCGTAACTATTTGTTACAAAGTATATTCAACACAAAAGTAACATGTTATTCAGAATGTCCTCCATTGTTTGTGATAAATTTCTTCAAGCGAACTTAAAAGTCATCCATGGTGGCATGTGTTACATTCAAAAATATTCTCACCGCCGCTCGGGTGATGGAGTTCTTAAGCTCATCCAAGTTCTTGCATGTTTTTGAGCATTCTCTACGCTTCAGTTCTGATCTTAATTTGTAGTTTCGGGGAATGAAGTCAGGGCTAGAAGCAGATCATTCTTCGTATACAATAAAGCTTGGGATATTTGCAGACAGCCATTTTTGAGTTTTTTTGGCCTTATGGGATAGAGCTGAGCCTTGTTAAAAAACCCAACGTCCACTTCTGAAAAAGGTTAAGAGGTTTAACTTGCTGGATTTAGTAATTGGCATTCATTTTCATCTTTATACTGCAAAAGTGAATTTTCGTAAGAAACGTCCCACCAGACCATGATCACCTTGGATGGGTTTTGGGTTCTCATGATGTTTCTTGAATTTTCTGAGACGTCTTTGCACGATTTAGTATCATTTTCGCAGTTAAATGCCTTTTTTACGATGAACTCTTTTTCACTAGTAAAGAGAATTTTCTGAGACTTGCAACGCGTGAACAACTGCTTGCATTTTCTAAATCTAGCTTCTCATAGCCGTTCGTTCGGGAAATGGACATATCTGTGGTTGTAAACATTGAGTTTGAGGTCTTCACCAAGTATACGGAAAATAGATCTAAAGGATATGTTTGTTTGTAAAGACATCGACTTAATCGTACGGCAGGGGTTGCGTCTGAACGTATATTCTGATGTTTTAACAAACTGGGTATTTTGGTTGCACTTCTCTCAGACTCCTCTAAGGCTTTCGCTGCACAGTGTAGGGTTCTTTGAGCTCATTTTGGAAACTGGAGACTTGTTTACAAATCAGTAACAGTAAACTTGTTCGAGAAACCCATCAAAATTAGTTTTTGCCGTTTGAAAACGGTCTCAAAGCATCTAGTGAGACTAGGTAAAAACATGAAAACGGAATACCCAAAAGTAGCTTCTTGAACCGGAAATATATTCATAATTTTTTCTGGTACCAATGCGATACATAAGAAATCTGCTTGCAAGTGATTGAATGTTACCACGTGTCCTGTTCCTTTTGACTGCCTGGATGATCTTCATAGGTATACAGTAATGTATTGCACGTAATCTTCCCTGCAAGTTTTCTTTTGTTCCGTATCACTGCACAAAAAGTCATTTTAGTTTGTGGATACTGGCAGTATTTCTAAGCATTTTGTCAGGTTTGTAGTCATCCCATTGATGAAGAACTATGTTGACAAATTTTTCTGCATATTCATTAAATGTTTTGAAACCTCCAGGAGGTAACATGTAGAGTACGGTTAAATTCTCCACTATGGTACATGATGCTAAAGGTTTATCCCTAGGCTAGTCACTTAGATTGCTGAAACATTAAAGAAGATCTTATTCTTTCGTTTTTCTAAGACGTTCGCAAAAGCTCGTTCAGGTCAAAACTTTGCTGTTGACTCACGGTGTATTATCTTGAGAAGACGCTGATATTAAATACTTCATACGCTTCTCAATGCCAATTGGGATTTATCGTTTATAAGAGTCCTTGTCTTTTACAATCTCACTTGATTTCGTTTGAGTGATGTATCACTTGTCTTATTTGTCTTTAAAATTTGTTACGGACAAATTGGATGTGGTTTGCAGTTATAATCCCGGAACATCCCCCCAAAAGTCTCAGAAAACAGTGATTGTTTTTTTTTTCAAAAACTCGAGATGTACTAGGGTTTCGGCATGCAGGCATCTGCCATCTCTGTTTGAAAAACAATGGGCCGGATTCTACTTTCTTTATTAAATTTAAATATTCTTCAATTACCATGGCAACCGATTGCGTCCTTTTTCTTCTTCTTAAAATCAGATAAAGCTATACTTGTTTAGATTTTTAAAGAAGCTTTATTAGTTAGTAAAAGAAGAGTAAAAACCAGGCCAATGGCTTTATCGAATTGATTACGTAAATCTTCAATAGAGTTTATCAAAGTCTTGACTGACGCTGTACGTCCTAGAAAGCCCGGAAAAAATGGTTTTCAAGGAAAGTGGTATGTAACGGTTTACACAGCAGTTTAATCCTCAGAGTATTTTAATTTCTTTGTAGTACTCTAATATGCAAACTGTAAGACTCTATCACAACTCTTTCTGCACTATTCGTCAAACAAAAGAGAATTATTATTACTGCTGTCTTTTCGATCTTTACTTGCTAATGTAATAACTAATAAGCGTAAGTTGTTTACTCAGGGTAAACAAGGCACACCAAGTACATTTGCATATAAAACAGCGCTCTTGCAGAAGATATTGTTAGTTTTCAGTCAAAGTTTCAACCCATCCACTTTCATCTAAAAAACTTTCGAGGACACTCATGATGACCTTTTGTACGCGCTTTGCTATTGCATGCAGACAAGTTACATTTAATAATACTAACTAGTATTTGTGCTTCATTTAGATGATTGACAGATTGCCAAAAGTATGAGCAAAATCAAGAAGACCCAACTTTACAACTCTTCTGTTTACTAGGAACTGAACAGAATGCACCTCTGCTACATCAGCTCAGCAAGACAGCTGACTAGACCCTTTGAAAACAATAGTTCTTGCTTCCTTAAGTTTTTCAAATTTACTTTCTAAAATATCATTTCATTATTTTTTAAATTTCTAGAAATATACAGTGCTATTAGATTAGATGGTACTTTACAAAATGATCGCCGAAGTCTTTGAACACTATCCCTATATTTATTTTCTCAGCTACTAACGTACATTTCAAAATGTTTTACCTTTCTTCCAAAATGCGCAATTTTTTCCCACTGTAACTAGTAACAAAAATTGTATAATAGTGGCTGATCCACCATCCAGTTAATGAGGTGCCGATTAAACAAAACAACGGTCTTAGTCTCTCTTAGACAAAAACATGATAATTTCATGATGTAACAACTTTCAATATTATGCTGTTCGCATAAGTTCAAACAAGAGTACTCAATGCCACTTGATTTGGAATGCTCTTATTGGCAACTTCCTCAATATTGTAAAAGATAAGGATCAAGAGATGTTGACCAGGAATTCTCAAATATTTTGTGAGACTGGGTAGTCAGTATTGAAACAAAAAGAAAAGTCGGTTTAATGGTTGTTTATTGCTATTAGTCATCAGGTTCAATATGTATATCCATAAAGGGTTGAACAAGATTATAAACAGACTAGGAAAAGGTAAAAAAGTAAAAGTACAAGGATTTCTTTGTTTTGGGAAAAACTTTTTAGTGCTAGTAAAGAATGAGGACGAGTTGGTGGAAATTTTGAGGAAGTGAGAGAGACTATAAAAGAGAAACCAATGTCTAATGAATAAGCACCACACTGTCGCTGGAGAAAGCAGGTCTAAAAGTCAGAATAATGGATTATAAGCCTTATTCTTTTTCTTGGTTTATCATATTAGACAGTGAAAAGTGGGTTCTAGACCAAGTAAGAAAAAAGATTGTCAACCAATTTCTTTGGACCAAAACAGACAATCGATAAAGGTACTCTAGAGCAGATTTGAATAAAAGATGGAAGCTAAAAGCCAGAGTTTCGCAGAAAACTAGAAATTCCTTAACAGTATAAAATATGTAGTATGCAACAGATGCAATAAAGTGGTAAACTATAACCCTAATAAGTAGCACACCGAATCTTCTGAGAAATTATTAATATTTAAAGTGCCCTATACTGTGAACTACTTCCTAAAGCAGTATTTTGCGTTTTTAATAATGTCAACTTAAGAAGACCATACATTTTTAGGATTTTAAATCATTTCTTTTGACTTTGACCAATCATACATGCTATCATTCTTCTACTCGAATGACTCTAGCTCAAGGCTAAACTGATCATTTCAAAATGTAAAGCTTTTCGTTTTATGAAGCATAGGATTAGAGAAAAGTCAAAATTAGAATTTAATATTTTGGGTTTTGCCGATCTCGTAAACTTCTAGACCGATTTTTGTGATTCATGGATTTTTCTTCCCGATAGACAAACAACAGTATAGTTTGAAAACATGTCGCTTTAAAGGTCAGAATTGAAAACTTTTAAATCCGCTGCCTTTAAAGTTCCTTAACACTGGAGAAAATTAAGTTTAAACGTTAGTTGAAAGACTTATTGCCAGAAAAATCTTATACTATGTATAATAGAGCCACTAACTAAATCTAGATATCAAGTTTATATGAAAATGAAGATTTGACTACTTGTATCATGCGATAGAAATTCATCCTGAAAAACTGAGATGGTAGCCAAAAACGGTACTTGGAAGCAAACAAGACTGTACTTAATCAAGAAATTATAGCAAAACCTTCTTAAGAGTCACACACGTCTCGTATATTTTGTTTTGTTGGTTTTTTAAATCTAATTCAACCGAACCATAACACGTCAGATTGAAAAGGTACTCTTCTCATTGTTGTGAAGGTGATTTTCATTTGTTTTCGTATGGAATCAACAAGAAAAAGTCAGTACCTTTCTTTATTACCGTTATGTTCAAGACATTACCTTCGTAAAACGCCACATTTAGGAACAATTGTACACTTTTTTCTTCTGTATCTAAAGAAAGAAATAAAGCTTTCTAGCATTTGTTTGTCTGTCTTTAATTATACCCTGGTGCACTATAGCCATACATAATAAATCAACTTTGAAACTTTCGTCGTGTGACGTCAACTTTTATTGAAGATAATATACATTGACTGAGTTTTTTTGTTATTTAAAATCTTGGAATTATATGATCTAGTATTGATAGAAACATTTGCACATCAAAAAGATATTTATTTTGAAAAAAATACGATTTTTCCTAATTCAATTTTCTCTGAAGAGAAATATTCCATAAATTCCAAATTTACTACTCATCGAATAATCTTTTGATATTTAAGTATTCATAAATCCTCTGTAATGTGTGTTGCCTATACTTCAAATAAAAGACTTAACGGTTAAAGTATTGTTATTGCGTGATATAATACTGTACATTCAGTTAAATGAAAGAAAATTTGTGTGCTTAGTGAAATTAAGAAAAGAAAGAGGAAAAAACTTGAAGTAAATGGTATTTGAACAGGTGTTTCTGATATATTCATTATTGACAACATGAAATTTCACCAAATGTTTTATTTTAGTTTTGAATTGATTGAATATTTATGGTGCAATTTTACAGAGTGACAGAATTAATTGTATTAATGTGATTTACAAATTGACAGAAAGAGACAGAATAGTGTGGATAGATAATTAACTCCACAGACATGTATTGCATTACAACGTTTACTAAAGTGATTAAAGGACAGAGCATTCGACAACAATCATCCAATTTAATATGCAACATGATCGATCCACAAACAAATATATATAGATATGTATTAGTAAACTGAAATCGATAGCTACCCATATTTATGCAAAAACAAAATATTTACAAGTGCTACCATTATTATGTATAAACACACAGTATAATCATTTTGCAATCTTGCCAAAAGATCACCTTTCTCAAGTTATTACTTATAAGCAGTATGACCCAGAAGATGACCTCTTAATTTTTAATTTTGCTTTTACACTTATTTATGGAGATGATCTTTTGAGTATTTTTAATATTATCTCTACATAATGAAATACACAAACCCAAAAAGTTCAATAATATTTGGGCAAATGTTTCATCTATGATCAAAACTAAATTAGAATAATTAAAATCGACTTACCCCTGGAGATATATAACCCCTAGGAGTATTAGGCAAAAGTTGTGTTTCATCTTGAGCAAGAGGTGCGCCTCCAACAAGCATATGTTGTTCGGGAGGTTCCAGTTCTAATAATCGTCGTTGCGGCGGTGGCGAGGGAATCGGTGGACCCTCTCCCGTTGGAAGACTAGGAATTTGGGAAGAATTGGTACGTCTGGGTCGATTAGGTAAATGATCGTAGTTGCGATAATAAGTACTGTCCGTTTGAGGCGGATTACGACTGCTTGCAGATTCCCCTTCCGCGCTGTTAGCATCCACACGGGATAAGTTGTGGCCTGGCGAGGACACTGGTGTCAGCAACTCGGCCACAAATTTTACCGGGTTGTGTCAGGAATAAGTCCGACACGACCCGTATATGCACTTATGTATTTGGTGATTACAATTAACATTATGTGTGTGTGTATTATTGAACGAAAGGACAAAACTAATTCCGCCATGGGCAAAACATATTTTAAGGGCGGCAAGAAGCAAATGGAATAAAACAATGTATTAAGTGTTTGAATAACACTAATTTTTTGCACAGTGCAGTCTACAAAAAAAGGCGACAAAAAGTCGATAGTAAGCGTGTGACATGCGTTCCCGACACCGCAGTGTTTTAGGAGTTTCTGCCTTCATTTCCACCAATCAGAGCACACTTGTCACCTGGGGAAGAAGATAACCTTCTTTAGACTCGACTCGGTGGAGAGAAAGGCACTCAAGCAAAATTAACAAAAATAGCGAAAATAAGACGCATGAAATCTATTGTGGATATCGCGTCGTAATTGTGGAAAAAGCAGTCATAAAAAGATATTTTGACTATAACCATAATCGATGCATATCAAAGTGCAAAGTTTAGTCCTAGCTTTAGCAAAGCTAAAGTTATTGTTATGACAACAAAAATAATCTTTAAGAATTACTTCACTCACCATAATATAGAAAAGTAAGCTTTATTTCAAACCCTACGATTATTCCAAATAGTTCAAAACAGAGCAAGCCTTTGTAAATTCCTTGTTTTGACAGTCACAGTAAGATACCCTACAGTGGTTGTTACATAGAAATTATAATTCCTTTTAGATGGTTATAGCCTAATTAAATCTTTTTAAAGAATAATTTCAGATACTTATCAAATGTATACACACATTCCCAAATAAGACTTTCTCGGCATTCCTGTACGTGCCCATATGCCTTACAAAAAGTGCAACATGCACTTTTCTCTATCTATTACTTCATAGCAGATTCAAATAATGATATCTCTTGTTACTAGATTCGTAAAATATTTAATAAGATCTAAATCTCTTCTGCCTTTCGTGAGGCACGCGGTATATCTGAATTTATTCTCACAAGAGTTTCAAATTTAATTTTATTACTGTATATGAATGATAGCAACGTGCAACAAAATGGATTGCGCCGAACACATCATGCAAAACTAATAAATACTCACCTGTATCAACGATGACATCGATAAGGTCCATACTCTTAGCGAAAGCGTCTCTGAGATTGATATGATGAAAGGAGACAATACTTCCTTCACGTCTAGCGCGTTCCAGTGCTTCACGTCGCTTAAGCGCTTTCTCCCTTCTCATTTGGTTTTTGTAGAACTCGGCAAAATTATTAACAATGATAGGGATGGGCAACGCGATCACCAAGACCCCGCATATACAACATACGCTTCCTATCACTTTTCCTAAGGCAGTAGTGGGGTAGATGTCTCCATAACCAACGGTGGTCATAGTGATTCCTGCCCACCAGAACGTTTCAGGTATGCTTATAAATTTAGTGCCAGGCTCTTCCTTTTCAGCGAAGTAAGCCAGGCTCGAAAAGATCAGCACCCCCATAGCTAGGAAGAGCATAAGCAAACCTAATTCCTTGTAGGAATTGCGTAAGGTGAACCCGAGAGATTGGAGACCGGTAGAGTGGCGCGCTAATTTTAGAATTCTTAAAATTCGCATTATCCGAAACACCTGCACTACTCGGCGCACATCTTGAAACTGATCATTAGCATTCTTATTAGTCTCCAGCAAAAATAGGGACACGAAATAAGGCAATATGGCTAACAAGTCAATAATGTTGAGGCCACCCTTGAAAAACTTCCACTTGTTGGGCGAAGCACTGAACCGGAGGATGTACTCGAGAGAAAACCACGTTATGCAGACAACCTCAACCATTGCCAGTTGTGGGTTGTCTTGCGAGGTTCCTCTCTCATCATAGACCTGCATGCTAGGAATGGTGTTGAGGGTAAGAGCGACTGTAGATACCACAATGAACAAGATGGAAACGATGGCGATCACCTGTAAGGCACCAAACACATAATATCTGCATGTCATGCAGAAATTGCATTCGAGTGAAGGATATGTCCGATGATTGTAGCAATTGTAGTACATACTGTAAATGTGTTAGGATGAGCATATTTTAATTGAAAGTGTACTTTGTTCTTTGTATTTGAAAGAGCGTAATATGTAGGTATAATAAGATAAAATAAAAACAAAAAACACAGAGATAGAAAACATATATTTATAGGTTAACACAGATGGGTTGTTGTTAATAAGCGTGAATTTCACATATTCATGTAGGGTTATTAAAGACAACCGATCTGGTTTACCTTATTCAGTATTAATTCTGTACAGAGTTAGTGTGCTGTTAATCACGAGCAAAACCAACAAAACGTGAAGAAATGCAGTCAGTGCAGAAGTAAGAGTTGTTATTTGAAACACTGATTTGACACATACAAGCAGAGTGAGTTGGCTAAAATTAAAGTTACGTCAAGTCACTCAGTCGTTCGAAAATAAAAACCAACAAAGACAGGAAGCAAATGTACAACTAGCTCGAACCTCGTGTCAATCATAACCAGTCTCTACAGTCACAGTCTCGACATCATTTCCGTTTCCGTATTATATGTGTTGATGGAACTGTCCCGCTGGCAGCCATTGTTATTCTTTTTAAAAGACAATAACAAATGATCGCAAGAGAATTCATCAAAACAAACTAAAGGCATATATTGTGTAGGAAATGATGTCTTGACTATTAACTGCAGACTTGCTAAGAGAGACACCGCATTCTGGTTCGAAATGAGGTAGTCTGATCGTCGCGTCTGCCCATCACCATCAAATATATATAATATATACGTATATATAAAGAAGCACATTAATTTAAAACACCGAAATCTTGCATCTTCTTTTTGTAGAGCAACATCTAGAAAAGTTATCTGCATGAAACACCCAAGTCAACGCTCGATAGTTTAATAATAATATAACTTCGAGCGTCGATTATAAAACATTTAACATAAAAGCAATACACTTAATACATCTAAATTTCAAATTTAGTTGTGAGAATGTTACAGCAACTACTGTTAAACACCCACACGTTATCACAACTAAAACCAATACATGCTGGCAACAACTTCTGGGTGGAATATAAGGCAAATCGATTAGAATTTCTCACTAGGTGTACACACAGAAGAGGGAGATAGAATTGTTCGAATGTTTATAAATTTAGGAGTTCGAACATGTCACATTTTCAAAATCGGATTTATGAAAACGGTCACTGAAACTGACAGTTTTTATTAAACGAGACAGTTAATCGATCTGCCTAATTCCCTTTGCGTTCAGCCGGAGATTCATCGTCTTTCATATAGAGAGATTTTCAAGTAACCTTCGGCTTGTTAGACAACATTTTATATTGCAAACATAAAAAAAATTATTCGATTATTAGAATTTCTTGATGTTTTCAATAAATCTCCGACGAATAATAGCATTTAACGGAAGATATTGATTAGACATATTTCTATTGTAAATACTTTGTAAATAAACTGATAGACTTTTTAAAATGATGTACTTTAGAGTTTTCATATTATTTAGTTATTATATCTTTATAGTGAGTACTAATGTAATATTCAAATCCAAATTCATCTCACTTTGTATAGAATTTCATGGTGCTGTAGCTAAGGTTTCTCAAGCCTCCAGCAATCGTTGTTATTACTAAGGTTTGCTGTAATTAACTAAAATAAAAAAAAGAGCAGACTCTATGAGAAGCTATCGAATTTCTGATTTTCTCGTTTCTAAATGACGTTTACGTTTACGTATATTCAAAATGAATAATGATAAAAGAAACACCAGAGGAGAACGGTATTTTTCCATACACTACATGGCAACAACTTATAAAAGGTTTTTTATCTTCCTAATAATTGAACAATTTTCTTTCATTATGGATAATTATTCATTCTTTATTAAATTATGCAAGGTGTTCCAACAGTATGTGAATGAAAAATTACGTAATTATTTGCAAAACAAATGTTAAAAACAATTTATATTTATCGAGCATCCTGTATAATGAAACCATATGATTAACCTCCAATAATTAATTTTGGAAATAATAAAAATATGTTTTAGTAAAAAAAAACATCAAAAATACTTCTTGTTAATACGAGAGTAGATGGGAAAATTTCAAGAAACTATAACAAGTGTAACTGAAATAGCTAAAAGGGTGTAACTGTCTCTCCTGGTGAAAGCAGAAAAGGTCAAGAGACTACTTAGACGTACTTCGGATTAGACGCATGAAAGTTTTGTACGCAAAATGCGGCAATGGCAGTTCAGAATGTTGAGAGTGGAACAAAAGATGATCCCCAAGTAAGGAAGTTCTAGACGGCGTTTGCAAAGTTGAACGTTTAACTCTGTGGAAATTCTTGTTACAGGATGAGATCAATGATGGAATTGTGAGATTTCTGTCATTGATATCCGCTATTATGTATTATGCTAAGTAAACTCTTATACAGAGTTCAGCATCGGCATAAGGGCCTCATCGTGCTCAGAAGTGGTACAAATTAGGTCTCAGTCTGAAGATTCAAAAGTGTACTATCAATCAATCAGAATACAGGATTACAATGACCTTGCATTGTACTGTCAATCGATCTACGTTTTGATTAGTCAATGCTACGTTTCGAAAATTGTAAACTTTGTTATGCGTTTACAAAAGTATAAAGAAAAAAGTCAATTGTGGAATTTCTCCATTGGATTTTTACGGCTTTGAGTTTTATCCTTCACCGTCGAAATCAAGACTTTAAAAGTTCCAAAAGCAAAATCCTGAAGTTCTAAGTTATGGGTTAAGACAACACTTATTGTGCTGTGTCACCATTCAAATGGCAGAATTTCGAGACATTGGAATGTCCTGATAGTATAGAATAGGAAATAAAATATTCAACCTTAAGATACGCCGATTTGAAGGTAAGTACCATTGAGAGGGTTTATTCGACGCGAATTCACGGTTGGCGGTAGGAAAGAAAACTATCCTAATAAAGAATTTTAAAAAGGTTACACTCATTGTCAAAAAAATGACAATAAAGCAAAAACATTGTTACCGTCGGTGTGCAGTTCCAATAGGTTGAACGTCGACAAAAATGATGTTAAACAGAATCATGAAAGTTCTAGTTTGAACAAGCGAATCAAAAAAAACTCTTCATATATATATATAAAAAATGACTTTTTGTTCAAATGGCGTTTATCAAATTAGTTATGCTCTTCTTCCAAACAAGAAGACAGTAACTTCAATAGACTTCTCCAACAGTTTTGTAGTGTGAGATAGTTGTATTGCAAAATTAATCCAAATGTTTTCCAACTGCAGAAACCATTGGTTGTGTTCTACATTTGGCTCAGAATCAAAAAATCATCTATCTTCAGCTAAATCGTAGAATTTATACAACAATCTCTTGATGGTTTTATGATTTAAAAGAAGCATTGGAGAAATTGGAATCTGAACTGCTTTGAAAATAAGAAATCATGATATTGAAATAAGAAATTGCAAAGGAAGTTGACGTCGTCAATCCTTGCTTCCTTTAAGAGGTAACGTGGATGGAAGAGCCTTGCAAGGTAAAATCGTATAAATTACCGCGCGAAAGCTGCTCATAGCCATTTGCAGACAGAGTTAGGAATGATAAATTCCACAATCTGAAAGCTTTTCGAAAGGTAGAACACGAGAGAGAACAAAATTCAGCATTGCAGCTAAAAAAGTATCAGGATGCCAATGAAGAAACTATACGAATTGTGCAAAATTAGATTGAACTACAACTTTGAAAGAAACGACCAAAGGAAGAAAGACAATCATAATGACTAAAAAATCAAAATACTGTTCTTCCTAAAAAATCAAAAAGAAAGGATTCTTCTACTTTATCTTTTTCCTCTTTTAGTAGGCTGACGCCTGTTCTACGTTAATGCCTAATCGAGGATCCTGGACTTTCGGTTAAGGTTGATATCTAACTCTCTGCGCCCAGCACTTTGGTGATCTTCCCGGCTTGCTTCTTTCCTGTGGTATACCATCTCTTACAATTTTTGGGATGCGGCTATCTTGCATTCGGTCTGTGTGTTTTTCCATGCCCTTCTCCTCTGTTTTGGAAATTTTACGATATCTTGGATGTTACATTGCTGGCGTATTTCAGTGTTTGTTTTATGGATTTCCCTACAATTGATCTAACTGTTCTCATTTCTACAGTTCCTAAGGCCTGTTTAGTACTGTTCGTATTCGCACGTATCTCGGTGGCGTCCGGAGATTTCAGCTGCTTGATATCTCGATGCCTAGATATTTAAATGACATAATTTGTTCTATGACAGTACCCTCTATTTCTACTTTTCATCTTAAAGGTTTCTTGAAACCATAAATTGATAGCTTTTCACATAATAAAAAGATTTCGTGGTGTACAAACACAAAATAAAGAGCTGGAAATCAAAAGTCTGTAAAAGAATAAGTTCGTTGAAAATGGTGAGGATTAGAGTTGTAGTGACTGGAAGAAAGTATACACAACTGTTCCAGTAAGGATTTCGTCGTCAAATTCTTAGATGATGAGATGTTGCTCATTTCCTCTAGCCGTCTGGGACTAGATTTCCGAGAAAGACTGATCCGAAGGAGATCACAGGTAAACTATCGGAGGGATTTTGTGGAGATCATCTAACAAAATTTGCCTCCTTGTAGGTGATTTAGTTGGAGCAGTCGATAGACCAACGCGATTTACTGAGTCTGGTGATGTTCTCATGAACCAAGAGAGCAAGACGTTAGATCTATTCTACTGGATTCCTTTCTAGCGTTCTGATAAATTCCCGATATAATCTTTTTTCTCCTTAATAATTTGAACAAAAGTTGAAAATCTGTAATAGTTGATGGTTTCTTTCCAGTAAAGACAAATAAACGGAGGCGTCTTGTATGACAATTGCAGCCTCTATGTATGTTATTTTCCATGTAATACTGGAACTCGTCGCAATGGGCTATGTTTCATTCTTCCTGCCAGTCGAAAGAAAAATGAAACGCGCGCAGTAACAAAACAACCGGTTTAATGTAACCTACTTGACGATTAATGCCAGCTTATAAATAAAGGGCTTAGGGAGTCTGCTATTCGAAAAACTGAGAGTCGAAGAAGGTCAGAGAAAGCGTTGAAGAAAAAAAAACCAAATTTGAAAAAAGAGTGATCAAGATAAAAAAAAATGTCCAGGGAGGATTTACAAATCTCTGCAGGAGATCTCGTTTTGAATAACAAGGACTAAACCGACCGACGCTATTGCAGAGAAAAGGGTTTGGCTTCGTTAGGAAAAAAAGAATCTGCAAACCGCCAGAGGGAAATTTTCTACTAAGCTCTAGCCGTTGATGTTAATCGTGCAGAAACACAAATCCATGTTTAAAGCACAAAACAGATGAGAAAAGAAATCGTTTAGGTTTACCGGAAGAAGGTGATGTGAAGGAGGTTACCAGAATCCGTTAAACTTCCACTAAGAATTCTTTATAAAACTCATCAAGTTTAGACTTGTATGGCCACAAGGAGCATTAGAATGTCTACAAAACCACTATAAAAGATCTATAAATGCCATTTAAAAAAGTCTTTCACGTTTTTGTGTAAACAAACAGTTTTATTCTCGGTAATTATATAGACTGTCCACAGTTTTTTTTAATGAACTTTAATCACCACTGTGCGACGTATTCCACAGCGCTGGAATGACTAGAATTCCAACAGTCAGTAATAAGATTAAGTTAAATGGTTTCATTGTTGTAAGCCTGTAAACAGTATCAAAGGCTAACGAGGTCACAGGATTTATCTGTCTGAATGCCCCGTTTCTTAGAACAGTATTGGTATAGTTTCGAATTTTGTTTCTGATTATCCTCTTAAAATATCAGACGTTGGCAATATTGCACTATTTCCATGTTTGAGTGGTTTATACCAAGCTTGCACATGCGTACACACTCACTTTGCATATAATGTACACGAAAGTTTCTTTGGGCGGGTAGATTGACCTGCAACCGCAGTCGGGCCTTTTTTATAAATCGATAACTGCCAATAGTAACGACTTGCGCTTTCTGTTATGAACTGGTATTCCTTCAAATATTTCTCATCTCAAGAATTTTGCAAACAAGGGCCGATATTTAAATTCGAACTTAATTGGTTAGAACAAGTTCGAGAAGCCAATCGGTCCTAATTCAAAAGTTAAGAACTTTAACAAATCTCAAGAAGAAGAAATGATTTATTAAACTTTTCCAGTTGTTAATTCGGAAATTGTTAAATAACAATAGTAAAATTTTTTGTTTCCCCTCAACCTTAGATTAAAGTCTACACAGTCAGTTTAAGCAAATTAGAACAGAGCAATATCTCAAAATTGTCAATAAACTCAAAAACTGTACTAAAAGTATCTCAAATGCCAAGCAGTAATGAACATGCCATAACATAACCTGTCAAGAGTATATTTTACTCTTGGTTTGTTTATTATAGAACACTCTGTACAATCAAAACTAATGTTACAACAGACATGTTTGTTCTGCATAATTGTTGCTAGAGATGGTTTCTGTTACAGGCCGTTGGAACACCAAGTATAATAAAACTAGGGTTAAAAGAAACCTTAGTTACAGTCAAATACAAAACCTTTTGAAAAAAAATTATTAAGTTTAATATTGTAGCCATCTAAACACTGATCTGAAAAAGCTTTATAAGCTGGTTTGCATCCAATAAATTTGATCAAGTATATGGATATACATAATGCGATTTGCGAAAACTCGTCAGCTCTTAAGGTTATTCGCTTACATGTGAGCTAACGACCTGGAATGCAAGGAAATTTAGCAGAAATCGAATTCTTCGTATCCATTTAACACAGAAACAAGCAATTTATACACTTCACATTTCACCTTAGACATGCAAAAAATCCAAAGCCATTGCACAAAAAGCTTTTTTTCTTAAATTTCTTCCTTTTTTTTGACATATCCAATAATTAAGCTTCTTACTTCTCTTATATTTCGGTTCACAGTTTACCAACAAAAATAGAACTTAAAAAAGCACGTTTACAATTTCCTGTTTTAGCCTTGATAAATAAAAATATGATGTAAAATTACAAGACATATTTACAAACGTGACAAAATTTAACAACACTGAATGTAAATTCTAAAATTACATGTTGCTTGTGTAATATTTATTGGACTTCTGACAACTGAAAATGTGCATATTTATACATTTTACGAGCTTAATTTATTCAATAATTTGTTTGCAAATTAACACTTTCTATGTAAATCCAAATTCCGATTGCTAAAATGCAAAATGAAATTGCATTCCAGAATTATTACTGCAAGCTTTACTTCGTTGTATCTCCTTTAGTACACTTTGTTTCTTAATTAGTAGAAGTGGCGTGTTCTTTATAAAAAGATCAATATGTTCGTGTACCATAATAAAATTTAATAGCTACTATTTTAGTGGTAGTTAAATAAGGTTTTATATATTGGCAGTACAGCAATGAAGGTTATGCCTTATATACTTTTTTGCAAAAACGCAATATGTCATGTTCGGTAAAAGAAACGCCAAATCGCTTTCTTTTTTTTCGTGACTGTAAATCATCTGATTTTCTAGTGATATGCACATACATCAAGCTTACCCTAGCAGCGATCGAAGTCGTCGGTTTTTCTAACATATCCCACAGCCACTTTTGGTATTGCGAACACTTGTCGTCTCCAAATTCTTCTTCGTCCCGCTGCCTTAACGATTCAGCTTCCTTACGCATCTCCTCGTGTACGTGTTCTTTCCGCTGATGATACTTATGTTGACAACATGATTCTAAATATAATTCATCGACCCCCCAATACTCTAGGTCGTCACTAAATGCAAGCACACACATTTCATCCACAAGATGAAGTTTGCCTGTCCGATAGAAGTTAAGTATGGAGCTGAAAGATTTAGGATGGCGGTCGAAGAAATATTCGTTGTCTACAAGAGAATAATCGTCACAGAGTTCGATGATGGCTTCATGGGTGTTGCAGTCCCTAAGGCGACCGAGGCGGGTGTGGGGGAGGCGGTCCAATGTACGCCACAAGACTTCATGCTTGACACCGCCGACATTGATAACAACGCGGCGGTTAAGCGCTTTCGAGCGCATAATCATGAAGGGCTCGGGAGGCAATGAAGACATGGAGCGCGAGTAGGGCCTCCTCTGCTGTAATGGTAATGGAGGTGGCAGCGGCGGAGGTGGTGGAGGAGATGCCTGAGAAAACGTTGCATAACGTACTTCTCTGGCACTTCCAGATTCCGCCGACGGGGGCTCCCACCGTGTGCCCACCTCATCGCCGTCCCGGTCGCCCACCATGGACAGCAGTTGGCTAGGGACCGCGACACTAACACTGCTCGATTTTTGAAATCTTCCTCATCCGGCGCTACCCTCACTCTCGTTTCTCTGGCTCATATTGATCTGTAAAATAAAAGAGAAAAAAATTTTACTGCTTATGTTTTATGCGAATAATAAATTACTAAAAAAGTAAAACAATCACGAGTCTATTCAAATTTAGTGGAACGAATCAGTCTTTGCGTGATTTCAAGCAATATCTGAGATTTCCTAGATTTAGAAGAACCTAGACTTTAACGCTCTAATTAATTCTACTTTTCTTTAGTAAAATATGAGGACAATTATCTAATCGATTTTATTTAATATCCGTTGCAAGTTTCTAGATTCCAGTTTAACAGTTCGGTTGCTCGCTTATTTACTAATATATGTACATAAAGATGAATGACAACTTGTCAAAATTGAAATTAAACTTTAAAGCAATTTGTAATTTACTTGCGTTTAACTGCTCGTTTTATTTTCGTTTCACATTAAACAAGGAAATATTCAAACGATTATTATTTGTTACAAAAATGCAAATTTGGCGACTTCACAAAAAATACTTAGGGCTTGTTTCAATTTGGAATGAGCGTCACGTAGGCAGCAATATTTTTATGAATCTGTCACATTGTATTATCCTCTGAAGGAATATAAATTATCTGTGAAAATACACTAATTATGTATTTTCCTCATACAACTTATTGTTAGAACCTTTGCAAATTTGATTTTTTTACCAGAATGGGATAGTTCTGCAAAAAGAATAAAAGCGATTTCTTTCATTCAAGAATTTTAATTAAATTTAAGTGACACTAGGTTTTAGGAATCTAAGCTATGAAGATCTCTAAACTTGTAGAGAAGTTACAAAGCTCTGATTTATATTTATTGCGTTAGTTGTAACTTGCCTGTGCATTTTAGATATTGGTTGGCTATGGAATCTAATTTTGATGTGCCGCCTTGTTGATTTATTTCAACAACTAATACGTTTTTGTCATTTATCAGCTGCAAATGTCATTGTCCTGCATTTAGCAATTTAGTTAATCTTCTCCTGAAATCTGTTGCTATTGTTCCACATTTTATTTATTATTTGTTTTTTATTTATTTATTGTTATTTATTATTGTTTATTAACAACTGATTTTAAATTATTAATTCTTAAAAAACATTAGGCATCCATTTATAACAATGGTGCAATGAGTGTAACACGACAAACATTTTAATTTCTAATACATATCCTGTTTTTCAAAGCGGCAAATGCAGCTCCAAGTCTGATTTCACAGGCTACTGGACCCAGAAACATTTATAATCACTTGGTAGTAATGGAGTATTTTTCAACCACCTGTGTTGAGAAATTGATGATTAAAAGTTACATTTAATTTTGAATATTTAATTTACACTTATTTATGTACATTAATTGGTTTTAGATTGATAAAATAGTTATTTGCACCATCGTGTTGTAATAACAACTGATACCGATCTTTATATGATCATGTTATAATAACAACTGACGCCCTCAATTTCAAAACCCTTTCCTTTTATATACAATGACTAACACATAGTTGTGTAGCATATTCCTGGTAAATTATTAAGGTTCTACTTAGGTTAAAGATGACTGTTACCTATTTAATTTTAAAGGAAAGGAACACGCATCGTTCCTAGAAGGGCGCTTCCACTTTATTTAAGTTTGAAATTCTAAAAACTATTTTAGTTAGGTACTTAACTATTGCACAATACTTGAGGTTATTATAAAATTAAATTTTAAAAATTGTAATGAGACCACCTAATACTGAACAACCTCCAATTAGTACAATTTCGACCCGTTCTGCAGTCTTGTTCTGGCCATTTGGAAGCCGCTTTATGAAATCTTTTTGAATGACCTGAAATAACAACTTCTAATGAGGTTACCTATTAAACACTCGGCAACAATGATTTTGCTAAATGGGTCTCATAGGCTGTTCCGAAAGGTTTTTTGCTTGCTGATTCCAAATCCGAGCTCAGAATTTGTAAATCGGGCTCCAATTTTTTGCAACCGCTGTTTTCTGCTTTCAAAAGGATATCTTACCCCTTAATATATTTCTTCTGCATTTCTGCTCTTTTGATGTATCAAAAATTTATATTTCAAATTATTATATCTAATTATAATGGTATTATACATTTTATGTAATGTAAAATGCCAAAATTGAAACAAATATAGTCAAAAAGTAGTGGGATACGTGGTTTTTTTCCCATCATGATAATGGAAAAGTCCAACCCTACCCGAAATGTTGGATTTACCTACTTAATAAACAACACAGGCTTCATTCTACTTTTAGTTTTCAAGTGATTCACATTTATAAGCATTGTTTAAGTTGTTCTAGTTGTTTAAAATAGGTTTGTACATATATATAGATACAGTTTTTACTTTCTAAAATGCCCCGAAGTTGTGTGAACCATCCAGACAGTTTCTGTTATGTGTATGGTGACGCAACTTTTAAGTCTCAAAGAAGAAGTATTACGCCTCTATTGAAAAAATGTTGTAAATTATATTTTGGATGCCAAATTGGAGATCAGAAAAAGCCTTGAGCGCCCCACAGTTTCAGTGTAACGCGTGTAACCTAACGCAGTGGATAAATAAGAGTTTCAATGGTTTGGAGATTCATTGAGTCATTGAGTTTAGATAATGAGGAAAAATCAGATGACAATATAGATGTTTTAGAAGAAGAGCCTTAAAGCAAGAACTCAGATTTTTTTGGGTAACCTTACAGAACCTCAGAGAATAGACCAAGCAGAACTTAATAACTTAGTATCTAAGAAACAGGCAGAGCTATTTGCATCGAGGCTGAAAGACTAGAATCTGCTTAAACAAGAAACTAAAGTTTGTTCATTTGGTCATAGGCACGAACAATCTAAAGATGAATTTTCCATGGAAGACGATTTAGTGCATTGTAATGATATAGAGTCATTGTTTACTTCATTAGAGGAACAGCATAATCCAGAAGAATGGAGATTGTTTATTGATTCTTCAAAAACTAGTCTAAAGGCTGTTCTTTTTCATAACGGAAATGTTAAACCCGCAAATCCTATTGCTTACGCAACACACATGAAAGAAATCTATTAAAATATGAAAATTGATTTCTAAAGAATTCGGTACAAAAATATACTTGGCATATTTGTGGTAAACTCAAAGTAGTTGTCCTTATTTTAGGCCACCAGTTTGAGTACACGAGGTTTTGTTACTTTTTATGCAAGTGGGACAGCAGAGATAGGAAGAATCACTATATCAAGAAGACTTTGTCCCAAAAAAGGGAACTCACTCCAAGAAAGAAAAATATGTTGTAAGTCGGGGTAAAATTTTTCTACCGCCACTTCATATCAAACTTGGTTTAATGAAAAATTTTGTCAAAGCAATGGACCCGGACGGTGAAGGCTTTCAATACCTAAAGAGCAAGTTTTCTAGGATTAGTGATGCAAAAATCAAACAAGCATCTTTGTTAGGCCACAAATAAGAAGGTTAAAGAGGGATGGTGATTTTGATGCAAGCCTAGATCAGGAAGAGGCATTCTCATGCGCGAGCTTTAAAGGTGTATCACAGAACTTCCTAGGAAACAAACTATGAAGAATTTGTCAGCGATTTATTGAGAAACTACAAAGCTCTTGGATGAATATGTCATTAAAAATTCATTTTTTACATTCCGATTTAGATGTTTCCCCGTAAATCTGGGCGAAGTTAGCGATGAACATGAAGAACGTTTCCATCAAGGTATAGCGGTTACGGAGTCGCGGTATCAGGGCAAATGAAATCTATAAATGCTTGCTGACTACTGCTGAACGCTTAAGAGCGGCCTTCCAAAAACCAAATACAAAAGAAAATTGTATTAATTAAAAAATTCATAATTAAAGAAAATTATGTTTTGTTGAAAAATAAAAATTCTCGAAACATTGTTGTATCATACCCGAAGGCCAAACCCGATAAAAACATTTGGAAAACAAATTCGGCTTCTGCGGGAAAAATACTGTAAGAAACGGCTTATTTCATCCAGTTAACATTTAAAGAGTTGAATTTTGTTCCTCAGTGCAATTAGTGAATCGTTCCATACCAAGCAAACGTAAACTTTTTTATAAAGTCTGATACTACAAGGACTTTGTAACGACACAAACGAAGAATCAGATTATAGTTGTATGTAACTTATGGATATGTTTGATCCAACACAATAAACAGCTAACTAAACATTTTTAATCTTCTACTTGCAAAAAAAGGAAAGATTTAAAGACATTTTGGTCGTTCTATGTTAAACCATCACGTGTGTACTACCAGTTCCTTTTATCAGCAAAAAGTATTTGGAAAATTAAAAAGTATCAAAGCTTTGTTCCCCTTCGCTACGCCACCTTTAGGCCTTGCCTTCGGTCGCTCCGCGGTTGGAGTCCAAGTCTGCGGCCTAGCCTCGTTGCACTATAGAGCTCTTTTTCTTTCAACTTTCTTAAGTTTGGGTGTCACAGAACAGAATACCGTACGATAGCATACGCTTTAATGGCTAACAAGATCTTACAGCGCCCTAGAAAATCTTTTTGCTTCCAGTTCTTTTACTTGCATAGCTTTTTTTATCCAAGTAATTTTGACTTTCTCTAGTCCATATTCAATAACTATTCTGTTGAACGGCAAAGATGCCTGTCGTGTTTTTGCTGGTTTCTATGCCGAGGAGTATAACAGGTAAACAATAATTTACTTTGCATATTTTATCAAATTGAGGTTTAATCATCAAATTAATTTTTCTTGTGCCTTACCCCAATCCTCTTTTAGATCCTTTCAGTATAGCTTAATGTAAACGTAAGAAAAACTCCCCCTTGAAAACCAGGAGTTGACGACATATTTCCAGAGTATACTATCAAAGCCCAAATCCCATACCCGATAGCCGCTGGCAAATATCTAATAAAGAATTCAAGAACTTTTAAGGCACAAGGCAACATATAAAAAAGCCCATCCAGAAGCGTGAATTTATATCTAGCCTAACAACTATCACTGGTCTGGCAAGGGATAAAACATAAATAGAAAACCCAACTATACTAGCTTTCCTGGCCTAAGTAGCATTATACGCAGAACTAGAACTCGCCCATTACCATTGTTCTGTATTTCTTCGGAGACAACAGATAAAACCTCAGTATCAATACATTTTAATACAGAAAGCAATGACAAAGTCTTTCTTAGGTGATGGCGTCGTCGCTTGCTTGCTCACAGTAAACGAAATGAAGCAGTAACTATTCAATCAAAAGAAATAATGATAAACAAAACCCAAAATTCAACAAAAAAGTCAGAAATAATAAGAAAGATCGAAGATGTCCTAATTGATACTTGTAGACAATAAATTTAAAATCGTTTAAGAATTATATAACATAGATTGCAAACAACACGCGAATTATACTTTAAATCATTGCAACAGATGAAAGACCCGTATTACAAGAAGCAGAAAGAAGATCCAAAATCTATTTAGTATCTTAAATAAAAAAAAGAGATTGATAATGCATGGAAACTCTTTACAGCTAAACAAATTCTATAGGTTATAAACAGTACTTGCTCATCTGCAGCCGGACTTGATGAAATCACCATCGAGTGCATCAAATTCCTTAATACCATAACATATAGTAAGACCTTATCTCCAAAAGAGGAGATACTAATAACATTGACAACTGAGAACCCATTACGATAGGTTTGATACTGGTACACCTATGCAATAAGATGCAAAGATTTTCTTCCTACTAAGAGTTCTCCTTAATCAGCAAAGTTTTTGAAAAGCGGATGGCGATTTCTTAAAAACAGTGACCTTAGATCGTCGATTAGAAACTAGACTATAGTTTGATGTCTAAACAATGATCACAACGACTTACATTGCTGAAAGCATACTATTTCCTCCCAAAGATGTTCTTCTAAAAAACACGAACAAGTAAATTCCCACCTTTGTCCGTAAACCCTTCATCTACCTGTCCTGATACCTATATCCATCCTCTATACTAATATTTCTAATATTTAACTTATTTTTATTAGTAAGTAGTTTTATAATGATGGCTTGTATGAATCTTCTAGTCCTTTTTATTCAAATTCACATAGCGAACTGCAGCTTTCCATTATAAACTTTGGGCGTAACTATCATTTTCTGCTACTGCTACATCTAGTATGGAATAATCCATGCAAATTCTTTATGATGTTATAGCCTGCTTTGGTGTTAAAAGATAGAAACAGCTGTGGCAGCCTGCGGCAATTGATTGGAATCTCCCTTGCTGTGTGGAGGTGAGTCAAGCTACGCCTTCCATAAACCATTTTAATAGCGCTAGATATGATAAGGGATCGAGCTCTTAAGTCATAAATCGATAGGACCAACCGTTCCCGAGACGTAAAATATTTGTCAAATAAAAACAAGAGATAATCGGTCTAAAAGTTATTGCTCTTCCATTTCTAATTATAGATAAATCATAAACAAATCGTGCGTCGGATTTGCATTCCAGAATGTCATTCCTGAACCACTTAATGACTTTCTTCGGCCTATTTAACGGTTCGGTAACTAGCAAGCAATCCGGGTTTCAGCCCCGATAGAACCATCTAAATCTAAATAAAAACACAAACCACGAAACTGTAGCCAGGCAGTGGTCGACAGTGGTTTTCTACTACGTTTCTCTCTGGGGCCTACCGTCCCACCAGCAGAATGCAGACCTACTCCCACAGTTAACCAAAGTTCTCCATAATGTCTGAAGAGGCGTAGGCACCCGGGTGCAGCAGGTTCTCCAGTCACAGCGCTGCCCTATGCACGTCTTTGCCCTAGGAAAACAATTCTCCTTTTCCACCATCCTGCCGTTTGCTGCTACTTGCCGCTACCAAATTCCTCTTCCACAGCAAAGGCGTGTGGACTGTGGAGGTATAGTCCTGAACAGTCTTTTGTATGCGCCACCACATTTCGGCACGAAATACGTGAAACTTCACCGGCATGATGGGCATCATCACCTGCACCACGGTTTGTCTTCTCTAGCCGTGTCAACAACCACGACTGCCAATTAGAACGCAAAACTCATCGCAGAAACCATCTACTACTACGTCGCACTTTTTACAAAGATCAAGATACCATCATCACGTCAACCAGCAACTACCAACAGACTATCTATAAATAGAAATGGGTGATACGTCACAGGTTAAGACCTCTAAAGCGATCCTGTTTGTATATCCGTTCTCTACCAAGTTTTTTCACCATTCTGATTGAAGAGGTTTAGAAGGAACCTAAACGGCCTTCCATTAGAATGACGGAAAATAAAATGTTGATCAGCAGCAGCAGCATTGAAACTACCGCAGTTTGATAAAAATGGATTTATTTGAAGGTGAATAGGAGAAAAAGCCTTAATATCTATTTCTCAAAATTCATTTAGAAAATATGTTTGTATATTGCACTATCTATCTTGTTAGAAACTCTGTTGTAGAATTAGCTCCATAAACTACCAAATTGCTTAGTAATCTAGATGTAATAGGTCACAATACTGGAATCAATATAATTCTTTGCTTGCGTGTAAACTTGTTGAAGATCGCATCAACTTCATAGATTAGCAGATTAGCTCATGTTATTATGAATTAATTATATTCTTGATAATTAGAAACATCCCCATCACTATAGACCGGTTGTGTTAGTAACTCTGACTCACCACCTCCAACCATTGTTGTTTCTAGTGGTAGAGGACTCTCAGAAGCTGCTCATTGCTTGACTACATCATTTACTGATGAATTGTTGATTATTTTAGAATCCATTTCATTAAAAAAATCGTCAAATCATTATGTAACGGTACGTTTTTGTACTACGTAAAATTCAAATACTTTGTTTTAAAATGCTTCAATGTTTTAAAGCCTGATAGTGGTATCTAGCGTTTAAAAATGAAAGTAGGAATTATTAGTTTTATTACTTAGCTTAGAATTCTAATTTAAACTACCTATTTATAAAAAAGTCTTCAGATCCTTAAATAAACATTTTGAACATACACACACTAAACAACATCAGTGTTAGAGTTGCTCAAATCTGTTTATTGTATCAATTGAGAATATTTCAGCATTGTTTCCTTTCGGAACACACCCGGTATGTTTACATTCCCCAAAGCATCGTTACCAAAGCTAACGGAAATAAAAAGAAAAACGGAAAGGAATTTAAGGTTTCTTCTAAATTAAATGGTGCTCTCGATTGTCACATAAATTATAGCAAGGTTTTCGGAACTCCATATGGGTTCTTCTTTATCGTTTTTCCGTTTTTATCGCCATTGTGAAAAGCTAGTGTTCACTCTTTGGTCTAAACTACTAAAAGGAAATAAAGCTTTTTCAGTGGGAAGAAAAAATTCGCGTTATTCTCCCTTCCCTCCAAACTGTGTAGTATGTGTGTCGGTTTTCAAACAATCATTCGCGTGCTTCGTAGGTCTTTTATCGATTATTTAATTCACAGTGTATTTGATCATTAATTTTATCAGGCGGTTTTTATAACGGTTCTTTTTCGCGAGTGAAAGCACTAACATATTTTTTAAAAAGATTCGTGTGCTCGATGTATATTTGCAAGTCTGACTATGACAAGTATCCACTGCCGGAATGTAATATCGAAAAGTATTTGCTTTTGGGAATAATTTTCCGATTACGTTATCATGATTTTTGTCACGTACTGTAATTTATTTTATCGAGCAGTACGGTGAAACTAGAATTACGTTGCAGAAAGGAAATGGTTAATTCAAGATAATGCTCTTTGCTCGAGAATGAAACCGAACGTAATTCATAAAACATCACATCACATCACGTGTGAGTTGGATTAATTTTTATAAAATTTAAATTTCAAAAGTAACACATTATCATCTTTACAATTCTTTTTAGCTTGTCAACCGAAAGCGTAACAGCGTCTTGTTAAAATAACAACAAAAACGAAGCAGCTACCGTAACGTTAAGGCCGTATTCGCGTAGAGGGTGTCATTTCAAAAGCTGTAAAATGCGTCGTGTATTTTTCAAGGATGCTATTCATAATAGAGCGAAGAATACGAGAAGTATTTTTAATAATAAATAGTAAATACCTATCCGACGGACTTTCATATTCTATTTCGCCTTTATATTCCCAAGGTAGCATTCACTGATTTTATTAGGTTTGTTTCTTCCAGACAAGCAAGGGATTTTTATTATGAACTAAAATAGGGAATATTTTTACATTATTTACCAAGAAAATATTTGTTTTGCATATGGCAACATCCAAGAAAACATTTGTTGCGTATATGTGTAGGAGTTTTGCATCCCTTGGGTTTCGTAAAAGAAAACTTGTTACTAATTCATCATTGGAATAAAAAGAAGAAGAAATTTGCTAAACTAGACTTTAAAGGCAATAAAGATCAAGCTGGAGAAAGTAATTTAGCTGAGTAAGAAGGACAGACAAACAGTTATTATTAATAAATAAAGAGGTGGATGTTCTTTATATGTATCTGCGGCTTCTCATGTGTCTTCGTTATTACTGTACATCTTATTTCAGGATCAACTCGACAAATATTTAATGGAACAAATTCAAAGAGTCTATTGCTTGAAAACTAATTTTTTGAAAGTTGATTTGATTTAAACCATAATTCTTCTTGTTCGTATGTTATGTAGTTTATTGACGCAGAATATCTTTGTTGTCACTATTGAGATTGCTGAATTTTCAAATAAATTAAAAAGTAACGACTTTTATTAACTTAGAGACCGTTAACATATTGGTCCAAGACGTCAACGACGCCATAACTGTTCACACACACAAAGAAAAGTATATTGATCGGTTTTCAAATAAAACAGATTAAGTTTGGCAGTAGCTGAACGTATCTTGAATTAGTAAACGAATTTAACGGGTTTGTACATAAACAAAACAGATATGAAAGCATGCGCATATTTAACGATTACATTTTTGTTCGAGAGTTGAATACGAGCAAAAACACTGTTACGTAAATCGTAGAATATTCTCTTTGTTTACAAACTTTTTGAATATTGTTACAATTTTTACATTTAATTTGCGTTTAGTATTCATAATAGTTAATGTGGTTGGGTAAACTAACAACTTAGAGGGAGCAAACCAAAATATGTGAAACTGCTTCGATCCTTATGTATCTTACGTGAAACTGATCTAAAGGTTTAGTTGCATTGCTTCATAATTCTTCCCGTTTGCAGTTGGGTATATGCTCAGCGGGAAATCTATCATCATGCTAAACCTGTCACCTCTTTCTAACCTACCTATCAGAAGCTGCCAGGAAAAGAAACAGTAACGCTTTGCACAGGTATGTATTCTTCTGGTATCTAGAAAATAAACAAACTGGTATGGTTAGAAAGAAGGTCGATAATGGCTTTAAAGATCCTAATTTGAACCCTTCAAGATGGCGCCGGAGAAAGGTCGCATTTGTTTATACTGCAAAAGTAAAGCAGTTAATGGTCCTAAGTGTAAAGTTTGTGGTGTGATCATCCATCCTAAATGTGTAGAACGCTTAAATGGTAAGGTTCTTGATGAAGAAAATGTATTGTGCCCTGATTGTGATAAGAAAGATTGCTATAACTTAAATGAAACTGATAATGCCAGTACTCAATGTGCACAAATAAATTCAAAAGCATTTACATATAAATTATTTCATTTTTGAAAAGTGGTGAGTTCCTAGATATTATTAATAATATTGCTAAGGAAGAAACAAAAATATTACAGCGTGAAGTAGCATATCTAAGAGATCAGATTGATAATTTGAAATCAAGCAACATTGACTTAGTGAGATTATTAAGTAAAAATCGTTTATTTGCTAACAAAGAAACTACTTCTTATGAACAAATCAAAGTTAATTCTTTTTCTGATAAACCTTCCGTTACTGCAAATTACGCTTCTGTCGCTGCTACTAAAAAGATTTCGAAGGTGGAAAACGCTACAGCTGTGAATGGTTCGTCTGATATACGTGTTAACTTATCGCAGCAATACCATGAACCGGCCAGAATGGTTTCCAATTTTAATAATAAAACTTCTCGTAATAAGTTAGTTATTGGCTCTGGTACTACGAATTCACAATTAGATGAGGGCTTCACCGCAGCAGCAAAACAAGCCCGTAGTTGTGATGTACACGTTACAAGAGTTAATCCAAATGTTGATGAAACCAAGATCGAGAATTATGTTACTGGTAAATTAATAAAAATGTCAGATAATGAAAAAACCAGTTCATTGAAAATCAAGGTTACTCGTCTAAACGCTAAATATCCTGAACACTACAATTCTTTTAAAGTCACTGCGGAATCGTCTTATTTATCGCATTTACTTAATGCATCCTTTTGGCCACAAGGTGTTGCTGTTCGGAAATTTTATAATGCTCCCGTTTATCAGAAATTAAATAATGATAAAAATTTTCAAAGGGCAATTCCCACGAAGCATCCGACATAAACATATTTTTATCAAAATGTTCGTGGTCTTAGGACAAAAGTTAATGAAATATTTACTAGTGTATTAAGCGAAGATCACACTGTGGTTTGTCTCTCCGAAACATGGCTTAATGGGGAAATTAACAGTTCAGAGATTATTGACGGACGTTATAATGTTTTTCGTCAAGATAGGAATCCTAAAACAACGAGCAAAGAACGGGGTGGTGGAGTTCTTATCGCAATCAAAAAGAGTTTGTCATCTTTTCTAATTAATCTTGATGTAAAAGATCGGGAAGTGATATGGACTTGTGTTCATCTTGCTAGTAAAAATCTGATAGTGGGAGTTGTTTATTTTCCACCAAATTCGGATATTTCTTTGTATGAAGGTCATCTTCAATTAATTTCGGAGATTACCATAACTTATCCTGATAGTATCATTTGTGTTTTAGGTGATTATAACCTACCAAAAATTACATGGTATTGTGATAATTTCTGTGATACTGTATGTGATACTTTAATTCCAGTTAATGTACACTCTAAGATAGAAGAAATTGTTTGTGATAATTTTGCGTTTTATGGTTTTTTACAAAAGAATTATATTTATAATGCTAATAATGTTATCCTAGATTTAGTATTTTGTAATGTGGATTTTGTAAATATTTATCAATGGCCACATTTAACTAAACCTGACATAAATCATCCTTCTTTTGTATTAAATGTAAAGAATTGTTCTCAGTCAACTCTTACCAATGGTGAGATATTTTATATAGACTTTAAGAATGCACCATATGAGTTGATTAATAATCATTTCGACAATATTGATTGGAATATGCTAAACAATTTTAGTTCAATTGAGGAATCTGTTAATATTTTCTACGACATTATTAATTCTGTTATATCTTTATATGTTAAGTTAAAAAGAGTGCCAATGCAAAAGCAGTTTAATTTTCCTAAATGGTTTGATGATAGATAGTACGAAATCTTTAATTATTGAAAAGAAAATCGCTCATAAACAATTCAAACAGTCCAGATCTCCTATAGATTACAATATATTTAAGGATTTAAGAAATAAATATAAAATTGCTATCAATAACTGTAGGTTAAATAACATAAGAAGCATTGAGAATAATATTTTAGAAAATCCTCAACACTTGTGGCATTATGTTAGATCTCAAAAAGGAGATAATTCTTTACCTAATTGTATTAGATATGAAAATTCTGTGGGTTATACTCCGATTGAAATCGCTTCTTTATTTGCAAAGTACTTCCATTCTGTTTATTGTACCTATGATACTTATAAAAGTAAACTTTGGGATAATAATTTAAAAGAAATTGTCGATCTTTGCAGTTTAAATATATCTAGAGAAGATATTTTCAATAAAATAAATTCTCTAGATGCTAATTCTAAAGCTGGTCCAGATAATATTCCTGCAGTCTTCTTGAAGTGCTGTGCAAACAACTTAGTTAAACCTTTGTGCATTTTGTTTAATAATTCTTTGAGTAGTTCTGTATTTCCTGAATTGTGGAAAAAATCAAACGTTTTTCCTGTTTTTAAAACGGGAGATCGTTTAGATGCTCGTAATTACCGTGCAATTACTACTCTATTTGCAATTCCAAAAGTTTTTGAAGCCATTGTTACGAATAAATTGTTTCAATCCGTAAAAAACATTATAATTGATGAACAGCATGGTTTTGTTAAGGGTAGATCTACGCTAACAAATCTTTTCTTATTTACCAATTATGTTCTGCATACTATAGAATTGGGTCATAACGTTGATTGTATTTATACTGATCTTAATAAGGCATTTGACAGAGTCAATATTGAGCGCTTGATCTACAAATTAAGTAAATTAGGTTTCCAAAACTCCTTGTTGTCGTGGATCTACTCTTACTTAAACATGCGGAAACAAAGAGTTGTCATTAATAATTCTACCTCCGAATGGTTTAACGTTACTTCCGGCGTACCGCAAGGATCCCATTTGGGACCAATTCTTTTTATTTTGTTTATTAATGATATAAATTATTCTATCAATTCCAGCAAATTTCTGCTATATGCTGATGATTTAAAACTTTTCATTCGTACTGATGCTGTTGGTTCAGATCATTTGTTACAGGCTGATTTGGATTGTTTGACTTCGTGGTGTAGTGAAAACCATCTGGAATTAAATATTTCAAAATGCAAATCTTTACGATTTTCTAAAAAGTTATCACCTGGTATTTGTACTTATTACATTAATAATATAGCAGTAGAAAGTGTTACTTTCTTTAAGGATTTAGGTGTTATTATTGATGCATGTGTTAGTTATGATCAACATATTACAAATCTACTTAGCAGAGCCAATAGAATATTAGGATTTATTGTGCGTTAGTGTACTGATTTCACAGATTTAAGAATTTTAATTATACTATATACGTCTGAAGTTCGTTCACTTCTGGAGTATTGCACAACCATTTGGTGCCCATATTATATTACATTAGTAAATAGAATGGAAGCAACACAGAAACGATTTGTAAAATTTTTATGTTACAAGTACCGAATTGATTACTACGGTTACAGTTATAGTGATCTTTTACATTACTTTGGCCTATCTTTATTGCATGTGCGCCGCAATTATTACGATTTATGTTTTTTGTTTAAAGTATTTAATGGATTTGTTAATTGTTCTCAAATACTTCAATGTTTTTCTTTGAACATAAAAAATACCAATTTACGTAATTTACCAATTCTCAATATTCCTTTCCATCGAACTGCATATGGTGCAAATTCTCCTCACTGTAGAATATGTCACTTAGCATGTACACATGATGATTTGGAATTCTTTGGTATTTCCTTTAACAAATTCAAGTGCTCCTTAAGAAATGCACTAAATATGTAGCAATATTTTATATTTATATTTATTCTACATTACATTATGTATATGTATTTATTTTGGTTAATGTTTTAATAAGATTTGTTTGTAAATGGATGTCCGTTAATAAAAATTATTAATTATTATTATTATTATAAAGTAAAATACCAAAACCGACAATCTGATACTATGATACACTAAGACATTATTTAGTCTAATCATTTAGTTTGTGTAACTGAAGAACGAACGAGTACTGCTTTCAAATTTTTGTTTTTCATAAGTGCGAGAATTGTTTAAATTACCAACTACCAGTTCATTTAATAAAAAGTTTATTTGATAACAGGTTTTGATTCAAGTTAGATATGTTTTAAATTATTCTTGTTGCATGTTTAATTTAAATTTATTTTTAGGTTGCATATGTCTTGTTTCTTGAGGAATAAATTGATACTAGATCTACATATTTGTCATGTGTAATCCTGTATATGAATTACCGTTTATTGCTTTCTCTCCTAACTCATGCCCAAAGCTTCCAACTAAAACTTAGTTCAGTAAGTATATTGGTGTTGATTATAAAAGATTAAAGCTCGTTAAAAGACTAAAGCTTATATTCAACATTTTCAAGAATTTGTCACAGTATGACACATTCAGTTTCTCATTAATCTTAAACATTCGGGAAATGTACCAGATAATAGATCTACACAATCAGTACAAAATTCAATGTTTGGAAATTCGAAGAAAAAGACCAAAAACGTTATTGTCTTAAAAAGAATTTTTTGAAAAGTATTTTTATCAAACACATGATAAATAATACGTAAAGTAGTTTATAATTGTAAAGTTGCAAGTTTCTTTCTGCGAAAATGATATCTAAGAGCATAAGTCAACCATTTATCCAAAACTTCTAAAAGAAATTGGTCTGAAGGTGAAAAAGCTTTTTTCAGTCCAATGGACTCCCACTGCAGTCTTATCAAGCTCTACAGGGTGTTACAAAATAGCGTCGACAGCTCTAAGAACGCGTAGTATTTATAAAAATAATTTAAAAAGTTTATCTAAACATTTGCAGGAAAGCGCGCCGCCGTCTTCAAGATACGGGGTAGCAAAGGTTTATTTAAAATTTGTTGTTTTTTTGAATATTTAATAAATAAGCTGTGATATCGAAATGAAATTCTGTATACCACAGAGAAATTAAAAAATGTTTCGATTTTCTGAATTTACAATCAACTTGGCAAAGAAAGTTGCTCTCGCATTTTCCAGTAAAGGTTGAGTTTTCAAAATCTCTCCCTGTAGCATGATTCTTTGGACTAAGAGTCTCCATTTTCTTCAATTTGCATGAAGCCAGATTTAACATAGATAGCTGATCTTCCACTTTCAAAGCTTTTTTGGAGTTTCTCACGTTCTGAACACTCATGATGTTTTCACAAGTTGTCCATGGATTCAAAGTAACGACAGCTACAAAATAAATTGATCCCTTTTCTAAAAAATTAATTACTGAAGTCATGCTTTTATTCGTAAGAAAATAAGTCGATAGACGGTTTTAGATTGCCAAGGAATTTTTGTTGTCACAGGCACAAAACGGGCAAAACCACTATAACATCAACTTTGATAAGCTGTGCAATTCATTGATTGCATAATGCAAAACTAATAAGAAACGAACAGATTGTAAAAATCCTCTAGGACCAATTAGCAAAACAGTTGGAAATTCATAAAAGTAACAATACTCTAAAATCATTCACGACCAAGTCGTAGAACATTTTAATAGCAAAATACAAAATTCGTATAAATGCAAAACAATGTCCAAAGAAGTAATGTTGAGTTTTTAGAATTTAATTTTGAATTTAGTTCTACAACCATTCTTTCCAATCTTAAAAGTCTTCTTCTGCCACGTTGATTATAAACTGTAACCATTGACTGATCCTTTTATTACCTTGGAAGTGTTAAGAAATCAATACTTAAGTGCTATTGGCTGAATTTTGCTGGAAGAATGACAGCAAACTTTCTTTACCAATAATAATAAAATTCTGATTCTACTTAAAAACTGGCGATGGACAAACAAGAGTTTGCAAAAGATAAAAATCAGAGATATGCTCAAGTGGCTGTCCCAAAAAATAAATTTTGAAGGAGGAGATGTTATGATTTCGATGGTCAAAAAGTGTTGGCAAATCCTGTAGTTCTATTTCTGGCACATCATGCTGGAAAAATAGTAACTAATGATTTTGAAGAAGTAGGTATCAACATGCTTAACTAGTCAACTTGCAAACCCAGACACAAACATAATTGAACCCCTTTAGGGTAAAATTCAACGTCAATTTAGAGGTCAAAAGATCCAGCCAAAGACTCTTCCGGATTATTAATATAAGGTAGTCACACCATCTCCATCATGTCAATCAATAAAAGAGTCTTAACGAAAGAAAGAAAGATATTTAAGAAAGAACAAGCCAGAAACAAAACAAGAAAACAGTTTCCCTTGCCTCGAAAGGTTTGGGCAGAAAAGAAAGTCATAGAATAAGATAAAAAAAAGAGCAAAGACAATTCCGATTGGAACCCACCAAGGTGTAAGTATCTAGAACTCAGCATTAAGTGTACTGTAAGTAGTCACTAACTTAGTATGAATATTGTAAAGGCTGAAATATGGTTCCACTCTAGCTTTTTTTAATACTAAAGTAAAACAGAACAGTGAAATGCAAAAGCAGAGTAGAATTGAGCCAGAATCAAAACACCAACCATTTAATTTTCAACCAACAACCAAAATAAAATTTTAAGCACAGTTTTATTACTGTCTTGAAAGTAATCAGAAATTAGGTTATTCTGTAACATATTTCTCTTTTTGTATTTCAAAAGGTTTTTGAAGAAAGCAGTTGTGAATGTAAAGAGGCGTTTTGTTGATTCATGTCTTTTAGTCCGATGAAAAGAAAACGTTCCACCATACATGTACACTTTTCTACGAAAATACACTAAAGCGCAGATTCCTGGAACAAACAATATGTATACGTACACTGTTCTATTTTTACATAAAAACATAGATCGGTACTAAAGGGTATTAGCATC
>VTPC01007257.1:0-11399 GCA_011009095.1 Ignelater luminosus
ACCGGCTTGGTTTAGTGATTAAATTTCAATCGCATTTTTCTCGGAAACCATGCAATTTTTACCTACCGGTTTTTATTGCAAATGTATGTACTATCACTCCGCTATCCACCTTTAAGAGGATACTCTTTATTTCAGAATCACCCTGTATAAGGGTACATAAAATTTGTTATCGCCGAAATTTGACAAAAAAGGTCGGAATAAAAAATGGGTTTTTGGTACTCCAGCATTTGTATATAGTTACTCATGAAGAATTTAAATTCTGGAAAGAATTTAACAAAATATCATGCTCTTAATCAAATAAAATATATTTATAGAACAATGATGTAGAAGTTTCTCGAAATGGCAAGAAAATTAAAAATAAAATTGCGAAACAGCAATTTATCATTTCTACAGAAGCAAGTATTTGATATGCCGGTTTATCTTATATCGTGAGTTTTTTTAATTTCAAGTAAATAAAACTTACTATTATTACTTTGTATATGTCTCTTATTTACTCTTGTGTGCAATTTGCGGTTGAAGACTGATTGCTACCACTGTAGTGTGAACGTCATGATGTCTGGCATTTCAATCTTTAGACATGACGATATCCCCACTTTAAACCCCAATATAAAAGCCGATGCGCCGTAGATTTGAAATAGTCACGCCAAAATGACTTTCTTGAAAGTTGCATTATTTTTAGTTATAGTGGCGGTGTTATCATCTGTAGATTGCACACCGACGCACTGTGGACTATGGAGTGGCAAATCTCAATTTCGCTGTGCTAAAGACAATTACAGAGCAGACTCGGTTTCGATCCGCAACAGAGCCGGTACAAACATCAGCTTCAAAATTGGCAAATGGTTATCTACGTGCGGGCACGCCGGTATCAATTATTCAGATAGGACATACACATTGCATTCAGGAGCGACTGAAAACGTAGAATTCGGGGAAGTTGGATCCAACAAATGCAACGAATTATTCATTTATGATTGCAAAGAAAACAATAGAAATTTAGATTGTGTCGACATTGTGCTTGTTTCACCGAACCTATGAAGGTAACTAATGTAAAAATACGATATGTTAGGGATGAAAAAAAGATGATAAGTCTTGCAATAATTTAGCAATTCGTACATTGATTTTTGTAATAATAAACTTTTTAATAAAAACATACCTAGTGCAGTCATACTAAAAAAAATTTCGCCAAATAACGGAACAAGTAACGAGCTGAAATTTAGTCAATTCTCTATAGCAGTAGTTATAATATATTAAAAGTCCCTGGCGATTATCTGTGACGTGTGAGTTAACGCCGCCATATTGGAAAGACAGTCGACAACCTCAGTATTTTACCAGATTTTACCATTTACTCTGAAACAGTAGTCCTGAAAAAGAAAATGATTCGAAGTAAAATAAACTATGTCCGCGAATTTGGAGGACTTTTGATATGTTTAGTGAGAGTACGTCTTACAAAAAATGTGTGAAGACCAGTTTTGTAGGAAATTCAACACAGTTTAATTCTGCGTCGAATCATATTTTTCCCAAGTTATCATTTCGAAGTAAATGGTAAAAAATCGAGATTGTCCGCTATCTTTCCAATATGACGGCGCTGATTCACAAGGGATGACCGCTGGGGGGCTTTTAATACATTGTTACTACTGCTATAGACAACATAGTATAATATCAAATTTTAACTTGTTACTAATTAGTTCCATTTTTTTCCTAATATTACTACATTGATAATATTTAATCAATATTTGTTTCAGAACGAAGCTTTGTGAGAATGATGCGGACTTGTTTCCGGAGTATATGGAGGAAATTTAATGAATTCCTTTCATTTTTATTACTTTTGTAAAACTTGACCAAATGTAACATATTTTTATAGCAATTTTAAACAAAATATATAATATAAACATTAAGATTCTTATTACCCTGCTCTGGTTTTGAATTAAATGCAGTAGGAAGATAAAGTTACTACTTATAAAAACTTAATTTATAGTACTGGTTTTTCAAAGCCACCTTAGATGACGTTGATATCATTATTACTTTTCATAAATTGAGTATTATTCCAAAAAGTAGTGATTGCAGTTACGCATAATCTGGTATCAATCGATAGGCAATTTAATCCTGCATCCAGCGATATGAAGATATACAGGCTGTTCAATTTAAGAAAAATTAAGATATTCACGTTTAAAGTTGATCAAGTTAAGCGTTTTCTACAGCCTTTTAGAGATGCTGGTTAGAGATTTGTTGGCACATTTTGACAGCCAAGTATCATGGTCACACATGTGTAAAAAATAAATTCTGTAGCTTAAACGGTCTATGAACCATAGCTCATTAATGCAAAACTCACAAAGCGAAAAATCTCGAGTGTTTTTAAAGGAAATGCTAAAGGATGCATCATAGATATTTCAAACCCTATATTGCTGAAAAACAGATTCCGTAGAAAATCCGAATCTTTAAGTACTAAAGTTTTTTCATGACTTAGAATGTAGGAAAACTAGCACGACTATTACTTCGGTTTAAAGCGCTATAACTAATGAAAAAATGTAAATAAACTAATGGAATTTCTGGAAAGAAATTAAACAAAGTATCGTACATAATGAATTAGAATCAACTCTAAAAATTAGCATGGGGATCAAACCCACAATCTTGGCCCTCCGGATAAAGCTCTGACCAATTGAGCTTATCGAGTTCTTTCCCAAGCGTATATTATACTCTTAAGCAAATAAAATATTTAAAAGGTTTACCTATCGCAAAAGCGAGGAAATTAAAAGTGAAATTATGAAGTAGAGTTCTATTATTTATGCAGAAGCAAGTATTTGATATACCGGTATATCTTATATCGTGAGTTTTTCAAATTTCAAGTAAATAAGACTTACCATTAGACTCACGAAAAATTACTATGATAACAATAATTAAAAGTAAGTGTAAACAAAATTAACAAGCCTTTGATGTTTCTTTGCTTTCCATATGCCGATTGCACTTTTAATACCGTTGTAAGACTTGATACACATAATAGTAAACATAATAGTTATTTTCGATAAAAGTGCGTTTTTACGTCACGTTTCAGGGCATCAGACCGAAATTTATCATCGTTTCTACTAAAATTTGACACCTGATAAACTAATTTTTCGCAAGGCTACTTGACTATAAACTCATATCTAAAGATAGGGTGATATCGCCACCTAAAAATCACAGTATAAAAGCCGATGGGCGATAGATTTGAAACAGTCACGCCAAAATGACTTCTTTGAAAGTTGCTTTATTGTTAGTCGTGGTGTCGGTGTTATCATCGGTAGACTGCAAACCGACGCACTGTGAACTATGGGCAGGCGATGCTCAATTTCATTGTTCTAAAGACAATTACAAAAAAGACACTGTGTTGGTCCGCAACAGAGTTGCTGCACACATCAGCTTCAAAGTTGGCAAATGGATAGCATATTGCGGAAAGGACGGAGTCAATTATTCAGATAAATTATACACATTGAATTCAGGGGCGAGAGTAAAACTAGAATTTGGGGAAGCTGGACTCGGAATATGCCACTCATTATTTGTTTATGATTGCAAAATAAATAATGTGAATTCAAATTGTCTCAACGCTGTTATTGTTTCACCAGACCTATAAAGGTAACATGTGTAAAAATACGATAGCTGTTAGAGATGAAAAACGATGATGATAAGTTGAGTAGTTTTTTGCGTTGCAAACTAATTTCTAATAAGCATATTTGTTTCAGCGACGAAGTTTAGTGCGAATGATGCGGATTCGTCTCCAAACCAAAGACGGAGTGTATGGAGGAAATCGTAGGTTTAACATACAAATTTAATAAAATTTTTTTCTTACTCTGCAAAATCTGCTGTAATGTAATGTAACATCTTTTTTAACAATTTTGAATAAAATGTATAATGTAAACATTAAGATTTTTATTACCCTGTCCTGATTTATTTTTCAGAGTAGCAGCAAATCTGCTAGGAAAAACTAAGCTACGATGACGACTCGGATCACGCCCTCGCACAAATATTGTAAAACTATAAATCTGGGGTGCAGTAGCATAGATGACAGCACCCTATATTCATATCAGGCATGATGTAAAAAAAACAAAGAATAATATTTGGGAGAACTGCACCAAACAGGAAGAACGCTTGTATCTTGGTTAAGCATAACGTAGATAAGTGGTAAGGCTCTGGAGTGGTATACAAAACAACAAGGGCAGCTTGTATTTGGCTGGAGTATGATACACCACGTTTTAAAAAACATCATTGTTTGACACTTAGTAAAAAACAATTGTTTTATTTTCTCAAGTGTCATTTTACATTATTCTTAATGCTTATAGTAGACATAAGCAAATTCTAATTTAAATAAATTTTTACCACGTTAAAATTCCTATGGCCTTAGTGAGCTAAAACACCTTGTAAGTGTTTTCTTTTTGACGCATCTATAATTCTTCTAATGAAATTTGGTTGCAGATGTGATTGCTTAGCAATAGGTAAAGTTATTATAGAAATAACTTTTACAGTGGTGGTTTTTCAATGTTACCTTAGATAACTTTGATATCGTTATTAATTATCATAAACTGACGATTATTTTAAAAACTGATGATTGTAGCTACGCATAACCTTGTATCAAATGATAGACAATTTCTTAATATTGCGCCCAGCTGAATGAAGATATACATGGTGTTCCATTAAAGAAAAATAAAATAATCGCGTTCGAAGTCGGTCAACTTTAAGCGTTTTCAACTGCCTTATAGAGATGTTGGTTAAAAGTTTTTGGTACATTCTGACAGCCAGTTATCATAGTCACACATGTGCAAAAACCAAGTCCAATAGCTTAAACGGTTTGTGGACCATTGCTCATTAATGCAAAACCCACAAAACGAAAAATCAAAAAATGTGAAAATATTTACATCTTCGTATTTAAGATAAAGGAGTGGCATTGTGTCACGCTTACATGCAGCAATAAATCAGTTGATAGAGAATCTACTACAATGCTTTTTTAGCTTCGTCCTAGCATTATAAAAAATGGAGTTATGAAAGAACGCGTCTTAGGTGGGACACCCTCTAATTATTTTAAAACTTCAAGTCTAATTGCCCCGAAGCTAAGAATATTCTTAAAAGTCTCTCCTGAGAATTTGCGTTATCTACTATTTGAGAACAGTTGTTTATAAATAATATTTACAAATTACTGGAAATTAGCAAATACACTATGTACTGGTACAAATTGGTGGCAGCGGGAAAATGGAAATTTTTGTCTTTTTTTATTTTTATTGCTTTTGTTTTTTTTATAACCAGTTAGCACTTTTTTATTGAATTGTTGTTGTATTTATTGTTGTGGATCTGTAGCATTTTAATTATTCTTTCCAGCATTTATTTAAAGTGAAATTTTCTTGTGTCGTAAATTGAAGTGTGTGCCCTCAAAAAAAAATTTGTTTTAATTTTGTGAAAAGCAGCTTAATTTAAAAAAAATGGTCAACCCAAATGTACAACCGCAAGCTTCAACGTCAGGGGCCAGGTAATTACACAAGCATTTCAGACACACTCATACATGACGTTGGGCATGATTGCCTGTACTATCAAAGGGTATAATTGGAAAACGTCTCCAAAACAATATTTCATAGAAATCGAAGAAAGACCGGAATTTGATGGCTGAACCGAAGATACAAGACTTAAAATAGTCAAATACAGAGGCAAGAAACTTCTATGATACAGAACTAGCAAGTGAAGCCCAGACACTCACGTGGAATAATTTCAAAAATAAAATAATAAATAAATTTATTTTAAAGAAGCTTTCAGGCGAATCTGCTTTACAACTTTCTAAATGTTATCAACGAAACAATGAAACGGTAGCACAATTTCTCAGCAGACTAAAGTTCATAGCGAGAGAAATACTGGAAGAAGAGCTGAAAACAGCCACCGCAGCTGAAACGCAAGGTATAATGAAGAAAATTGGTGATATTCTTTTGCAACAATTCCAGTTGGGTCTTAAGAGAGACCTGAAAAGACAGGTACTACCACAAATGGTAAGCCAGACCGAATTGACAATAGAAAAAGCAGAACAAATCGCCCTTAGGCAAGAGTTGTGTGATGAAATGATGGGACCACCAACAGAATGTCAATGATGGCAGTTGAAGAACAAAAATGGTGTTCAAATTGTAGAATGACAAATCACTCAAACCAAGAATGTAGAAAGACGAAACATCCTCACAGGAATCGACAAAACCAGAATTCACAAAACCATCAGCAGGTACACAACCAGCGCTCAAAATCTACAGGTAGAAGAAACAATAATAACGCAGCCCAACATCATAACAAAAATTCACACTCTAGATCGCAACAAAGCAAGGCTTCAAAGGGGAATAATCGTCGTCAAAACCAGAATAACCAGAATTATCATAGAAAAAAAAACAACCGACGATGGCAACGAAATAACCGCACTAGGAACATAAACAGTATTCAGTTCGTAGATAACGAACAAATAGAAGCAGTGGAAAATTTAAACGAGACCCAGCAAGCAACTGCAACCCGAGTTGTTTGCAACAGCCAGTTGCATTAAACTTCCACAACATTAAGAAAATCTCTCAAGACAGTACCATAGATGATGTATCAGCAGCTATTTATTTATTGGTGAACCAACAGCCTACGAAATTCTTAGTGGACTCAGGAGCCGCTGTTTTCGCCCTGAAGTTGTCTCTGGTCATATATCCAACTCAGCTGACGTGGAACCAACGGATGCATCGGGGCATCGATTAGGGGTAGTTGATTCTACCACGGTAAACGTAAGATTGCATAAACACGAAAACAATTGTTCTTATACATAATAATCTACATGAAAAAGTAGACTACTACTGCAACTGTGCATTAAAAGGTAAAAACATTATAAGTGAAAACAGAGAAACTAAGGAAATCTTTCCAAAGGTTACGATAATCGAGAATGGCTACATAAGTAAAGATGAGCCAGATGATGTTCCCTTTTACATAGGCTATCAAGAAAGGAAAAGAATTTATGAAGCAAATAAAGAATTGGACCTTATAGAGAAAAAGTTAAAAGAAGGACAAAGAGTCACAATAAAGGATCCAGGCCGAATTGAGCAATATTTAGAGACTCCAAAAGAGGAGAAATCTTGCCAATCTTTTTCAATAACAAGACTTGAGCCTATAAATAATACCACTGAAAAGAGTACTGTAACAATAAAATTAGCAGAGAAGTGCGAAATACCTGCTCAGTCGGAAATTCATGTTCTAGTCGTATTACAAAGCAAACTAAATGGTAAATTTCTTTTAGTAGAAACAAACAACTTACTTGGAAATGAGATACTGGTAGCAAGAACTATCATTAAAAATAAGCCGCAAGTGTTTCTGCGATTGCTAAACTTAAGCGACCATGCTGTTAACCTAGGGAAAAATCAAAACATTGCTATTGCGGAAGTAATAACAACAGAAAACATACATCACTCCACCATCCTTCATCTATCAAAAAGTTCACCTAACAATTTTACATACAACTTTGAGTTATCACATTTAGATGAATACACCAAAAATCTGGTGTTGGGATTGCTTCAGCAATACCAGGACATCTTCGATGAAGGTGAAGGAGAGCTGTCAAGTGCTGTCAGGATTAAACATCATATAGACACTGAAAATTCACCACCAGTGTCGAAAAATCAGTACGACATCCCTTACAGTCAGCGAGAGGTGCTCTAGAAGGAAATAGAAAAATTCCTTCAAGCAAAGGTGATTGAGTCTTGTACATCAGAGTGGAATGCACCGACAGTGATGGTTATAAAAAAATTACCAGATGGTACGTTAAAACGTCGTCTATGCATCGACTACAGGGATCTCAACAAAGTTACCAAGAAAGAAATATTTTCTATTCCACGGTTAGGTCAAATTGATCTTACTCCAGAGTCAATTCCCAAAACAGTATTCACAGCCCTAGGAAACCGATTTCAATATAAGAAAATGCCGTTTGGATTAGTCAATGCACCTAGGACATTTCAAAAATTTATGAATGCAACACTATCAGGATTGCCAGCAGAAATGTGCATGGTGTACCTGGATAATATAATAATTCATAATGGAACAGGAGTGAAAGACCATTTGAAAAAGCTAACTGTTAAATTATAACCTTCTAAATGCGCATTCTTAAAACCTAAAGTGAAATATTTGGGTCATATAATATCTGGTAATGGAATTCAAGCAGATCCAGATAAACTTCAAGCTTTAAAATCGTTTCCTATTCCAACCTCAGTCAAAAAGGTTAGAGAATTTTTAGGACTTGCAGGATGGTACCGACGATTTATCAACAATTTTGCTCATATAGCAGAACCATTAACGTCATTGACGAAAAAAGACATCAAGTTCATAATGGACGAGAAATGTATAGCAGCATTCAACACACTAAAAGAAGCCATTGCAAATGACAGTATATTAATCTATCCTGATTTTACTAAGGAATTTTTCATAGAATGTGATGCATCTAAAACAGATATCGAGGCAATCCTTAGTCAGGAGAAAGACGGATTTCTACGACCCATTTCCTTTGCTTCAAAGAAACTAAATGCAGCTCAAATAAATTACAGCGTTACAGAAAAAGAATGTTCAAGTGTAATCTTTGCAATTGAACAATTTCGTTGTTACCTTTACGGAAGAAAATTTACGGTAATTACTGATCACAGAGCATTACTATGGCTACTCTCCATGAAGGATCCCGCATCCAGATTAGCGCGATGGAGTTTGAAGCTCTCAGAATACAATTTCTCTGTCGTACATCGAAGTGGGTTACAAATCTGAAGGTTACATAGCTGTACAATAAAGAGCGAAACGAACTTACGTACTAAAAATTAACTCATGGATCAAAATATGCAAATATGCATTTGCTAAACTTTAGTTATACGACTGCTAAATTATGTTTACTAAAATTGGTTTTATAACAAACCTTTATAATATAGTATTATAGTTACAATTCTTCTTCCTCGAAAAACCTGACGTTTTTGCACGGTATAAGATGTACCGGTGTAACATATCGGTCTAAGCAATGAGAAAATGAAATTTCTGGAAAGAGTTTAAACAGAATATTATACATAATGAATTAGAAAAAACTCTTTCTCATATTTTAAATTAATAATGAGACTTAATACATAAAAAGATTAGAATTCGCATGGGGATCGAATCCTCAACCTTTGTTCTCACGACCAAAGCTCTAATAAGTTGTACTTAGCTAGTTTATCTCAAATTATGAAATAGAATTTAACAATAACTGAAGGTGTAAACAACATTAACATATTATCGTTTCTACTAAATCTTGATACTCGATAAGCTAATGTTTTGCAAGTCTACTTACTATAAATCCATATCTAAAGACAGGATGATATCCCCACCTTAAAATCTCAATATAAAAGCTGATGCGCTATGAATTTGAAATAGTCACGCCAAAATGACTTCCTTGAAAGTTGCTTTATTTTTAGTCGTAGTGACGGTGTTATCGTCCGTAGATTGCAAGCCGACGCACTGTGAACGATGGAATGGCGATTCTCAATTTCGCTGTGCTAAAGATAATTACAGAGAAGACACTGTGTTGGTCCGCAACAGAGCAAATGGAAACGTCAGCTTCAAAGTTGGCAAATGGATATCTTATTGCGGAAAGGGCGGTACCAATTATTCAGATAAATTATACACATTAAATTCAGGGGCGAGTGTAAAAGTAGAATTCGGAGAAGCTGGACCCGGAGTATGCCACGAATTATTTGTTTATGATTGCAAAATAAACAATATGAGTTCAAATTGCCTCAACGCTGTTATTGTTTCACCAGATCTAATAAAGGTAACATGTGTAAAAATCCGGTATGCTAGAAATGAAAAACGATGATGATAAGTTGAATAGTTTTTTGCGTTGCAAACGAATTTCTAATAAACATAATATTTAAAGAATATTTGTTTCAGTGACGTCTCCAAACAAAAGACGGAATGTATCGAGGAAATCATAGGTTTAACTTACAAATTTAAAAAAAAATTTTATTACTTTATAAAATCAGAAGTAATGTAATGTAACATTTTTTAACAATTTTGAATAAAATATATAATGTAAACATTAAGATTTTTATTATCCTGTCTTGATTTATTTTTTTAGAGTAGCCCCAAAGCTTATAATTTACAAAGCACTGAAAGAACTGGAATGACTGTTTGTAAACATCACTGCGTCAGATAAGTGACCAGACATACAAGGTCTGAAATATTTGAAACAGCTATTGACGAATAATGCTCAAATGCAAAACCGAATAATGATGTGAAATACATTTTTAATTGAGCGATTATTTCAAAAATAACATAACAGAATTTTATTCGATTTCTTAAATATTTGAATTTGAATTACATACTGTTTAAAAATGGAAACCGGATATCCGATTTCGATTTTAGTATCTGAGGAATCACCAGACCTTCCGTAGACTTTCTTCACTCATTAAATTTTAGACATGAAGTGAATCGGGTACCCAAAGTTCCCAAAACCCTTATCCTAACGTTGACTATTGTAATCCAAGCGTTTTTAATGTCCTATGCTCAAAATATCCTCACTTAGATGATACCAATAGTATGTTTGTGATCATTTTGAGAAAGCAGTTCTGAAGGCAAACGAATATTGTTTCACTAGAGCTGTTGCAGACGGAGATTCGCAGCGTCGTTTTTCAGACTCTTGAGATGGGAATGGGTACGGTCGCCTGCGGCGACCACTGATCGGGCTCATTTTTGTTTGCGGACATGTCTGGTTTAGCCCCTCAATACACCACCACCCGTAACTAAAGATAGGGTATCGTCCTCCATTACCTCTGTACATTTTTTTTAAAAATCAAGTAGAAGCCACAGAATAGCTATTTCTAGACATTCAACATGTCGGAAAGTTGCAAATGTTAGTACTAATTGTGCTTCCGTTTATCTGGTTTCCTTTTAAGAGGTACTCTGTAATAGTTAACGGACTTTACCCTCCATTAACCTTCTCAAGCAAAGCTAAATACGATGAAAACTTGAACTACGCCTTCTTACAGTAGTATAGATGACAGCACTTTATATTCATGTAGGGCGTAATGTAAACAAAAGCAAAGAATAATATTTCAGAGGACCGTATCAAACCGAAAGAGCACCTTGCTGCAGGTCGAGTATAATGTAAAAAACAAAGAATAACATTTGGGAATACTGCACCAAACAGGAAGAACGCTCTGTATTTTAGTTAAGCATAACGTAGATAAGTGGTAAGGCCCTGAAGCCTGTATTTGGCTGGAGTATGATACACATGCGTGCGCACTTACAGCGTGTTTTAGCTTACTAAGTTTACATCTTTTAATACGTATAGTAAACATAAGCAAATTCTGATCGTAGTAAATTTTTCCCACATTACAATTCCTATGGCCTTAGGGAGCTAAAACACCCATGTGTTG
>VTPC01007259.1:5262-21937 GCA_011009095.1 Ignelater luminosus
TTTTTTTTCTACCAAAACATAACAAACTGGATTTTTTAAAAGGTCTTTTTTGTATTAATTATCAACAATGGGATTAGATTAGAATCTTAAGCAATTTTTTGTCAATTTTAAATCGAAAAAATCCTTTTGCAATTAACTATTTTGTACAGAAGACTTTTTGACCAGATAAAAATTCGAGATTTCGGCCACACTTGGCTCTCTAGACTGTTTTGACTCTCAAAGTATCTTGACCCAGGAGTCCGTAGACTCTTAATCTACCCAGGCTGGCTGACTCTAGATTTCAGAAACAATATTATTCATTTCTTTAGTTATACGTTTCATACATCTATTTCAGACAGATGACCATATTGTTTTCTAAACTTTCTCGAGTCTTTAGCCCTAGGAAGGGAGATATTACACATTAGATTTATCTCTATACACCATTTCCGAAGAAAAAAAATAAGACTGCGAGACTATTATGTTGTAAATGAAGGACTTGCGTACCGTTATGCACCTAAATATTTTTATGTTATCTGTTTATAGGATGTAAAGGTTAGGTACTTACTTGTTTCCGAATATTATCATTGTGTCCGCTTAGACTAACGAGCTTTTGCGTTAAGACAATCGTTTCATTTATCTGAAATCATTAACAGAATCTCACTGAAATTTAGCAAAAATGTTATATCTATGGATAAAACCATAATAGGATAATGTGGCTGCAGTATTTTAGCAAAAAGTAGTATCATGCAATAATGATGCATATTACATGAACAAATTGTTCATAGCCGACAAAAAACTTGCTTGGTAAGAAAAACATACCAATGTATTTCAGAAAGACATCGCATCCGTGCAAACAACAAAGAAGTTAGAAAAACAAAATATTTGTTGCAACATTTTTGAATATTAAAAGAAATATAAACAAATTATGCAACTGCAACAAACAACAAAACTTACTTCAGCAAAATCTAAATTGAACCAGAATTTATTGTAAACAAGCAGACTAGAAAATTAAAAGTAACAAATTAAAATGGACATTACGGATTTGTGTACTAAAGTTTAATTAGCTAGTAGTCTTAAATGCTAAGCAAGATTGTGTTTCAAGAGGATGATATGGTTATAAAAAATATAACAAACCTCTTTAAGGCAGCGCTGACAAGGTTCAGTGAAGATAATTAATCGACTTATGTTAAAAATAAACCAGAAAACTTGAGTGATGAGACTTCCAAAGGGATAATTCTGATACATCATGAAGATTACAAAATATATACATTCTGTCAAAATGATTAGCCCCAAAACAACAATTATCTGGAATATAAAATTAAATACTTGCTATTATGCCTGAATATTAATAATAATTATTGTTTATTTAAGTTAAACAGAAGCAACAAATACAAATCTGATCATAAATGAAGGTTTTCTAGTGTTACAATGATCCGCAGACGATTGATAACATTGTTATTTTTGTAAAAATGCCAAAACGTCTTTTTAAATTGAACATCTTATTTACAATCTATTTGATTGAAAAAGGCTCCTACCTGTAGCGTCTTTATTTATGGAGATACACATATATTTATTCTAAAGAGGGACAATAAGCTACCATTCGCCATGAAAAATGTTTTTTATTTTTTATACTCCACAAGATCATAACCCAAGTATTTTTACCTACTATCTGATAAATTTTTTTTTTATTTTTTCTTCTGCTAAAGGCTTTTGTTTATCTTCTATTTAATAATTATCAGAGTTTTGCTTACCACTGAAGTATAACTAAATGAATCATTAATGCTATCTACAGCATCACACAACAGATTGTATGCTCGTGCAAATTTCATTCCATAATCTTCAGTAAACTCTTTGCTCAATTTTTCATCAATATCTTTAAAAAAATCAAAAATAAAATAATTAAGCAAATTTCAAGAACCTTTTTCTAATCTTACCCTGTAAAACCTCTTTCTTGGATGATATAAAGGTATTTGAAAAAATTCTTTTCCAGTTTGTGTGCTTACCATTACGGTCCACTCTTAAATAGTTGTTCATATATGTAATTTTTTTCTGTATACCATACACTAAATGAGCATACTGACATTCAAAAACAAGGGAAAAGAAGCTTTGTTGCAAAGTATCTGGTGTAAAATAAAGGATGAAAATAAGATTTATCCGCGCCATAAAATACACCGAAGCAAAATTTTGGATAAATGTCGCAAAGAGAACAATAGAAAGAGTTACAATTGATATTTTCTTTATGTATTGAAAATCGTTTGATGGAAAAATTAACTCTACCTAAAACAAAAGCTTATTGACTATTATAATTCATTTTAATACATTTTCAGTTTAAAAACGATTTGTATTCGAATCTTTATTTTTAAGGTAAAACTATTGTTGTCGGTCTTTATATCTTTCTATCGTAAGCATCAAAATATCCCCGTAAAATACTCTAATTGTGTCTGAAGTTTGAATAAAAATGCATATCTACAGTTGCACAGAATAAAATAAAAAAGAAAACAGAAATAAATAAATTTTAAAAATGACAATTCGAATACAGATGAGAATATAAACCAGAGTAATAGAAGAAAATATCCAATAGATAATTTGAGTTTTTTGTTTGGTATAATGTGTGTAAGCATTGATCACTGTTATTCTTCACTGATGAAGTCTAATGAGATTGAAACAGCTCCCTGAAGGTAATGTGGTCAATGCTTACCTAATCGTTTGATTTTTTTGAAAAGAAGAAATAGGTAAGTATTGTTGCTTTCTAATTACCTCATCTAGACAACTAAGATAAGAATATAAATATGATGTTCGTAAGGGAGCTCCAAAAACTAACGCTATTGTTGCAATATTACCTAGTGCGGAAGCAAAGAAATGAACTAATTCTCCTTTAGTGCGCGCTATTTCCAAATTTAAAATCATTCCTTGTAAAGACCCACAAACTAAAAAGTAACACATTTGTTTTTAATAGAAACAAAACGTATCCCACAATGCATTACCAAATATGATTGCTAAAATGTAACTGTAAATAATATAAAACGGCGACCGTTTTAAAACATAATTAGATCTTTTCTTCATAATGGAATAGGGAAATATACCAAACAACCGCGCAATAAAAAATATAAACGAACAGCTGGTATAAAGAGCTGATGAAATTTCGATTTCTTTATTATACATCATTCTAATAAAGCTGTGTTATAAAAAATAAAGCAAACACACAATGATAAGTTGCTACTTCTTTTTTAATCTCAATAAAAACATTTCTTAATATTAAGAAGTGATTTTGGTAATCAGGCCATATTACGTAATAAAAATGACATTTATTACTTATGTCGGAATTCATCTAAGATAATTCCGATCTAAAAAATTTATATTTACTAACACATCGTTCAATAAGTCCCGAGACTAACAACGAAAACAACATTTTTTTTTTCAAAAATCATTTTTATTCATCAATATAATCTCCTTTTAGAGTGATACAATCTTTCCAACGCCTTTCCAACATTTCTATACCATGTTTATAGAAGGATTTATCCTTTGCTTCAAAATAGGCTTCAGTTTCGGCAATGACCTCCTCATTCGAGCCAAATTTTTTTCCCTGGAGCATTTTTTTGAGATCAGCAAAGAGCCAGTAGTCGCTGGGGGCTAAATCTGGCGAATACGGGGGGTGGGGAAGCAAATCAAAGCCCAACTCGTAGATTTTTGCCATTGTTTTCATGGACTTGTGGCATGGTGCATTGTCTTGCTGAAAAAGGATTTTTTTCTTCTTCATGTGCGGTCGTTTTGTTGCGATCTCCTCCTTCAAACGTACCAACAAGTCAATATAATAATCACTGTTGATCGATTTACCTTTTTCCAGGTAGTCAATGAAAATGACGCCATGTGTATCCCAAAAAACAGACGCCATGACTTTGCCAGCAGATTGCTGCGTTTTTGGACGCTTTGGGCGGCTTTCGCCAGCCATGCGCCACTCAGATTATTGCCGATTCGACTCCGGAGTGAAATGATTTATCCATGTTTCATCCATGGTCACGTATCGACGCAGGAAATCCTTTTTATTGCGAGTAAATAGCGATAAACAGCTCTCTGAATCGTCGATTCGTTGCTGTTTTTGTTCCATTGAAAGCAGTCGCGGCACCCACTTGGAAAAAACCTTTTTCATGCTCAATTTTTCATGAAGGATTGTAAATACGCTTCCAGATGATATCTGTGTCATTTCTGCAATCTCACGGACCTTTACTTTGCGATCTTTCATTACGATTTTGAATACTTCACTCACATTTTCCGGTGTAACGGCTTCCAATGGCCTACCCGAACGTTCCGCATCGTTTGTGTCCGTACGACCACGTTTAAACTCAGCATACCAACGACAAATCGTTGATTTGGATGAAGAGGAGTCCGGGTAACGTTTCTCAAGCCATTGCTGGGCTTCTACGGTGTTTTTACCCATTAGAAAACAATGTTTTATCAACACGCGAAACTCGCTTTGTTCCATTTTTCAAACAAATTACAAAGTGACTTTACTCTAACCTCGATAACTCTGCTGTTTGTGGTCCAATCGACGTGACATTTTTACACTTTTCATGTGAAGGTTCGCACTCTAGGGAAACGTGGCTAGTTTGGTACTACTAGCACCATCTCTGGGTTAGTCTCGGGACTTATTGAACGATGTGTTATTTATTCTTAATGTACTTTTTCTTGACATCTTGTAGAAAACCTAGAATATAAGCATAATAATATTTTGTAATTACTAAAGTCAAGCTAAGACTAATAGGTATATAGGAAATTTCTGCATATAGCCTGAAATATAGGAACGTTTCTTTCAATACAATTAGATAGGTCGGAAGACATCGATATTAATATCACTCGGAATCTTTTAGTCATTTTATTGCTATTGTTTTATTTTGGGTTTAGACTATGTGGTCATATGATGCCGTGGATATGATCTAGTATAGTCCAGTATAGCTTTGCTTTGTATGCGCCGCTTACTCTATGTAAAATATTTTAGCAGCAAGTATCATCGTCGCTCAGCTATCTCGGAGCAGTATGTTCTATTGTTTTTCATTCTGCGTCTTTCAGGTTTCATAAAGCCTAGATCGTCACTAGATGTGAATGCTTAAAGTATTACATGTTGAGATAGAATTGAAGGTGAATTAAGTCATATTCATTAGTCAATACATAAATAAGTCATAAGTTACGCATCTGACTATCAACCCAATTGTTGGAGGATCGATTCCCGGCCAAGGTTCTAAGATCTTTCACGCGGGAAAAATCTGAAAAAGAATGTCAGAAGGAATGTAACTCAGTAGGCCCCGTGTGACTACAATAAGTGCCACGTTAAAGATACCTATAGCGGCTGGAAAACCTCGGGTTCGGCTAAATTCTAGTTGACGGCGAAATAGCCATAGTAGTTGAATCAACGAGGTCCAAGGGAACTGCAATCTAAAGCCTCAGCCACAAAACAACAACAAGAACAACACATTAGAAATCTTGTTTATAGTTTTCTTCTTCTCATGTGGGAGCTAAAGGAGTTAAAGCCTTTCTTTGCCTAAATATTTACAAGTTTCATTTCGTTCCATTTCGTTCCTAAATATCTAAAAGGTTATGGGCTAAGAAGAACGCAAGTATTTATGACAAATCGGGTGAATAGTTAGTGAACTGCCAAATTGCTAAATTGTTATAAAAGGGTTGTGATCGCGTTTTGAAGCTACACCAAAAAAAGATGCTGAAGAGCTTTTGAATTATTTGAAAGCTAAATCTGAATTAATCTTGCTGCTAGAATCAGTCAATCATACATGTCTTTCAAAAGCAGTAAATGCAAAAAAGCATAGAAGAAACTGATTATTGCATTCGGAGACAGTGATGTAAGCCAGAAGATGACATTATCGCAGCAACTTTATGTTATTCAAGCTTAACGAATGCGACTCAATGAAAGATTATGTAAATAGGATGCTGTTGATGTCAAAAGTAGAACTAGACAAGCTGGATGAAAGATCATTTGAATGTATATAATTTGGTTTTAGCAATGAATTAAAGGCGTATCTATTTCACAACAAAACTACAAGAAAACAGTGACATATTGAGAAAAGATGTGTCAGATGGTGCAGTAAAATTCGTTGATGAAGAAAACTTTACAAGAGCCTATAGTTTTGCTATAATTGATAGAAGGGTGTGTAGCCGCTGAGGATAAAGCTGACATTGATGATTTGACAACAAACCATGACTCATTTTAGGGATCAGATATTGCACGTCATCCACCATTACAACGTATTGTGAGTATGCCGAGGTGATTTGATGACTATGTTTCCTTTGCGTTTACTGTAAGCGATTCTACAGCAGTAAATGAAGCCACAGATACTATAAATGCCGATACATGGAAGAAGGACATGAAAAAGGTGTCTGAGTCACTGCAGCAAAATAAGACATAGCACCTAACAACTTTACCTAAGGAAAAGTTTCTAACCAAATGTAAATGGATATTTAAAATGAAACGTGATATCAACGGGAAGGTGATTTGCTATAAGGCCAGACTCGTTGCCAAATGCTACTCACAAGTTGAGTTCATTGACTATTAAGAGACTTTTTCTTCGGTAGTTCGTTATTCGTCAATTTTTATTAGCACTTGTAGCTAAGTTTGATTTAAGTTTTCGGTAAATAAATGTAATAATAATCACGTTCCTACAACAAAAGTTGGAGAAAGATATGTATATGGATTATGTTATTCTATGTTCCAATCGTTATGATTTTGTTTAGCATTAAACTTTAAGTTGCGTTTTGTTAGAGTTTCGGCTGAGACGTTCTACTGCAAATTGATGTATTTTTCTGTATATCGAGAAGTAATTTTAACTCACAATTTATTTGAACTATATTCTGATATTTTCTGAAACCAAGATCGAAAAAAGTTTGTTAAAAGACGGATTGTATAGGAATTTTCATATGAAGGCAGTGCTTGGAATAAGAAATACAGAAAAGCTGTTAAGAATTCTGTTAATCAACAACAGTACATTTTCAAAGTCTTGAGTCGCTTTGGCATGGATTACTGTAATGCACTTTTGGTGAAAATTGATTTAAATAAGAAAATTTTATCAAAAATGTGTCCAAATACAGCTGGGGAACAGAGTCAGATGCGTCAAGTTCCGTTCAAGCAGACAATTGGCGGCTTGTTGTTTGTTGCACAAGGTACACGATCTGATAACAATTCTGCTTAGCAGATACCATAGCGTGTATTAAGATATTTTAAGGGCACTATCGATAAAAGATTAAATAAGATGCCAAAGGCCATCGAAAAATATTGTTACGTAGATTAGGCTAAAATCTCGAAGATTATTTCACATCTTTCCAAACAAAACACCAATTCATGTAAATGTTTCATTTATCAGTAGACTATGGTCTGTAATTCTGAGATAACATGTAGCTGTAAAAACTAAATGTGCAGAGGTATATTAATTTTGCATTCTAATATTGTTGTTAGTAGTAGCTAAATGAGTATTAATTATTATTTTAGTAAGTTGTTATAATACCAATAATAAATAAATAAAACTTAGCAAGTACGCAAATTTTATTCAAAAAATAGTGAATACTACCCTATACATAAATGAATGTTACATCAGGAAAACTACAATGTTCCAGCAGATATACTACAGTGGTAAGATACCGATCATTTAGAATTTTGAAGAGAGCGGGGGTTAAATACAAATACAATAATTTTTACTTTCTATGACAAAGCTCAAAAGCAGGCTGTGAGTGCATATTTTTTGTCTACACTGTAGATAGTTCTATCTATAAAAGTGCACACATCTTTGAAGTGAACATTGAAACAAGAACATAAGTAATTATATCTTTTCCAGTAACTTAATCTTCAGAGATTTCAAACTGAACGGCAGCTACCAAATAAAGAGTTGCAGTCGCAGATATCTGAAATACGAATAAGTATACGTAAGATAACTTTTAAGCAAAATTTTTTTATCTAGATAATAAAGTATTTAGGCTGGACTCAAAAGAAGGTGACGAACGATAAAACATCTAAAAACATCTAGTGCTGTAATTTTTCGGCATCATCCAGTTCGCTTAAAAATAAGTATACGATACATCATACATTGTTTACACTGTTGTACTTACTGTTGTTATGAGCGTTCTATCTACGTTTCCAAAACCACAAGCGGAAAATTCCATCTTGCGTAAAAGTAATTGTTCGTAAAAATTGGATAACTACAAAAATATTCAATTAATGAAATATTTCAGTTTCGATTCTGATGACAACAGTGATTACTTGAATTCTAGATTGGCCTTCAATTGAAGAACATAAACCTTCACAAACTAACAAGCTGGCTTGTTTAACCTGTAAACGTAAGGAGAAATTACTGTTTAATCTATTTTTTTTTAAATTCATGGGGCTTTCATTAGCTAACCACGTTGTAATTGCAACGTCCTACAGACTCAATGTGTTGCAACGCGATATAGTATTATATAAGTAGGTATAGTGCAATAGCTTAAACTATACAAACTGTAGATTCTTTCCATCTGGTGTTGTATCATGTGGTCTTACTAAACACAAGACTAGGGGTAACATTATAAAATTTAAGGAATGCCAAAAACATAGGAAATGCTCAAAGACATTTTTATTTAGAGAGAATCTAAGCAAAATGCACCTCGATGAGTTGCTGCTGTTTTGGAAATGAAAGACAATTGTAAAATATGTTTATAGATTTTTATTTGCAATGAAATCTATGCCGTCTGTGTAAGTTTCTTCCAATATTCTCTGCTAAAAATTAGATTTGTTACTTGAACAAAACTCTAACGATTCTTTTAGCAAAAACCAATAGATAACAAAGAGACATACAATATTCCACACAGAAATTTGAAAAGACTTCATTTTAAGGAAAAAATGCGAATCTCCTTTCAAAGTATTTTCGCTTAGTGATGACAAAAGATGCCTTCACAACTTTTTCTTTTTCTTCTTTTAAATTTTTTAAGATTTGAATCTAAAGAAGAATCATTTCTGACCAGTTTGAGTGATTAAAAAGAAGAAAGGGACGAAAGTGTTATCTTCTATCTATTTTATGAGTCACATTTTGAAGAATGAGTTACAGGATCTAAAAAGTGATATTGGGATATCTATGTCAATAGCTCAAATTTTAGTACTGAACCAACCGAGGAAAAACTATTTCAATATCATTATAACTTACCTGATTTAAGCAATCTTCACATGGTTCTACGATAAATATTAATCTGTAAAAGTATGCACAGAATAATAGCCCCAAAATAATAGTATAATATAAATCAAAACTATTTTCTAATTTAACAATAAGATAGTACACTACAATGGTTAAATGTAATAATCCTATTACAATAATAATCTAAAAATAGAGAAAATGTTATTTAAGCTTTCATATTATTGTTGTATTAACTTTTTGTGTATACAATCAACTTACTGCAATATAAAGACCACAGCAATCATTGAGATCATCTACAGCATTACATAAATTCATGTAGATTTTATTTAACTTTGAAATTTCGTCCGTAAGAGACAAATTGTTGTTTACTATTTGATTATCTAAGAAATAAAATAAAAAATGTAACTTTAATTCCTTGTAAAAAAAAATCAAAAACCAACCTGTATGAGGAAAGATTCTATGGAGATCCACATTGGATTTTAACTTATTAAAAGTTAGCAATTTATTGTTAAATTTGAAGTTGTATTTTAGTAATAATATTTGCTTTAATGACTTCATTCTTCTTTTAACTGAAACTGTCATATACCAGTACTGACATTCCAAAATCATAATAACACAGTAAGATAAAGCCTCCTGAATACAACTTTGGAAACTTCCTGCCAGATTTACATATAAATCATAAAGTTCGTAACTCATGTAAATCATAAATGTAATTAGTACAGTAAATAAAGATGTTACAGATAATACAGTAGCTTTTTTTGTATCTGATGGAGGCATAAGCTGATCTACCTAAAATTAGAAAAGAAAATGGAATTGCCTGATTCAGCGATGAGCAACCAAAGTTCGATTCGAGCATGATGGAATGTGTGTTATACGGTGTTAACGCGGGCCAATTTATACTCACTGTATTGGTTGCTCATCTCTACCTTATATACTCTCAGAACTAGAGTGATGAGCTTTTTTCAGAACGGAACCTTGTTACGGTTGATGCACGGAACGTTTTGATTTCACATTATAAACTGTAGTTTGCTCGGTTTGCATATTTACGTATCACCGTTAAGAACAGAAAACAAAAAATGTTTCAGTTTCCTTTGCTGCCTTACCTTGGAAATATTTTTTAAAAAACTACAAAAGTTGTGAAAACGAAATGGTGCTCCAAATATTCCAAATGCGATGGTTAATTGAATTATATTTGAATTCATTATGGCTATGTATTTGGATGTAGACTGATTACTTCCAGAATAGATTCCATCTGTAATTGCATTAAAGACAGCAGACGTAACTGAAAAAAGCATTTTTCTGTATATTATATGTCAGAAACATTTTTGTTGAAAAGTCGTGCAAGACGGATGGGTTTTATAATTTAAATTTAAACTGAAAATCGTTCTAATATACATACATACTATACATAGTATGTATCGCACTGATACTGTCGTGATTTGATCAATGATCTAAATTTTAAATTCATTAAAACTACTAAATTATAAAATTAAATAATATTGCAAGCTCTTTAAGATAACAGAAAGTAATTTAATTTTAGTACGTATTTAAGGTTGAGATGTTGTAACTATAAAAAACATTTTTCAGCGAAGAATGCTGTAAAGGCCAAGTGCAAGATGTGGTAATAAGGATGATATGGCAGCCATAAACAAAGCTTCTTTTGTAATATTGTAATAATTTTGTAATAATGTTAATTAGAAATATACATAATATGCATGGTACAGATGATAATGAAATGCATGAAAAACAAGCCTTTTCATTGTTTCCGCCGACTCGTCATGTTCTTATATACAGAAACTAAGATAATTCTATGCAAGTTAGTTTCAGTCAAAAATAACTTGATTTGTGGATAGTTGTTACCCGCTATAGTGTTGAATTCACCCCAAATCTGCCTTTAGGCAATTTTAGATTTGTAAGTAATCTTCTTTGATTTAATTTTGCTTTTATTCTTTAATATTAATATTTAATAAATATTAGAAGTTCAAGCTTCATTTGCATACGCACCCGCGTTTATAATATTACTCTGAGGACTTCTACCAAAATAATCGTTGGCATTTGTAGCTAAACCCATATAGAGTTGTTAAAACACCCGGTGTTTTCAAAATTATGACGGATGACAGGGTTTGTACCGTTAAGGAGTGGGCGTCAAATGGGTGTCAATCTTTTTTTATATAACATTTGAATTGCTGGCGTCAAAACATTTAATTTAATATCAAATACATGATACTTGCTCTTCAAAATGTCTTCGAATTAATTTAAATAGTAAATTTGATTCTTGAACTTATAAAAAATTGCAAAAGCTGTTAAAGAAGACAGTGCAGCACTGATATTCCTTTAAGATGAATAATGAATATAATATTTTGTGTTAGCACAGCTAAAAACCATAACCACAAAGAAATCCGTTTTGTTACTTTTTTTCAAATTTTAGCGGCCATTTTGACCATGTTTCCATAAAACTATCAAAAAAAAACCAAAGTCACCACGCGGTCTTTAGGACGGACTTCGCAAATTCAATAACCACTCCTATCGGAGTTCGTTGAAAATTGAACGGGGCTAATCTGATTACTGATTAGTTAAGATAAAGCTAGGAAAAGTTGTATTCATGATAATTAAGAGCAATCAGGTTAATCTGATTTAATTTTCAAACATGCCTCAAATAACCAAGACAAAAAACAACTGGAAAACTTGTATGTTCTAATGAAGTGAATTTAGAAGGCAAAATGCACTCTTGAGATCACTTTCACTCATGTTCTTGAAAACATGAGGTTTAAAATTGGCGAATTTTAGAATATCGCTTTTAACTGTAACTAGATATGGAATGTAGTCAAAACAGACAATAATATGAGGTTAAAAGTACGTACTTTGGAAAACAGAGAAGTTGTCTGATTGTAAGTAAAGTATATCTTAGATCTTAAATTAATACTTTTTATATTTATGCATCAGATTTAAAGGATGTGTTTCTGATGTTGAAAGTTGTGTAATTACTAAATTAAATAATTTTAAGCTATTAAATAAAACTTTGTTGTGCCAACAGTTTCCGAATATTTTTTACTGATTATTATTTTCTTCAACCTATTATTTAACCCAACGCCACCAACTTGGAAGACCGGAAAGTTTTTATTTAATCACCAAAAAAAGGGCAGAACAGACTATAGTATATTCAAATCCGACATGCACTGGAACACGCGCTAGGCACGTGATCACAACAAACATTTGTCAAGTCGAGGTATAGAGTGAATCAGGACCGCATTTTGTATGTTTTTTTTAATCTGCTAGAAATTTTAATATTTTTTAAGCTATTTCTGAAAAAAGGGTCTATAAAAAGAAGTCAATACATATCAAATGCTAAATAAAAATTTCTATGTATAAATAATACATGTAATCTCCATTATTTTATTAATTATTATTTTTTTTTTGGCAGAGTAGAAACAAAGCCTGTAGAATAATTATTATTCCATACATGTGGAGTCTTTTTTATATTTGCATCATATTTGACATTTTTACATAATAAATAAATAAAACATACTATATTTACAAAACTATAGCTTAAAAGAATTACTCTGATTCGTCATCCCACTCTGATGTACTGCTATCTTCACGAACATTTATTATAAGTGGTTCAACATGGATTTCTATTACGTTGTCTAGGTCCCACATTTTTTGCTCTATATTATTTTGCACGTGTTGTATGCAGTTTTTCCATTTTTGTGCGGTAATTGTTCCTACTGCTTCGAAAAAAATAGTTTTCATATCTTGAAATTTAAATGTGGTGTTTTTTTCTGCGACGTAGTTCTTCATATCAGCCCAAATTAGTTCTATCGGATTTAGCTCGCAGTGGTATGGTGGAAGCCTCAATACTATTTTGTTTTGACTTTTAGCCATTTCATCGATAATATATTTATTGTAATTTTTTTTACGTTCATTGACGATGGCTAAAAGTTCTACTTTGAGTAAACAATCATCGAACTTGATTTGTTTCGAACGTAACCAGTCTTGGATGTCAGATTTTTTCCATCCAGATGTTGGAATTTTTTCCATTTTTCTTGAATGGTACGGTGCATTATCTAGGACAATTACCGAATTTTCCTCTAGCCTGGGCAAAATATTTGAAAACCAATTTTCAAATGATTCGCCAACCATCTCTTCGTGATAATCTCCAGACTTTTTAGACTCAAAAGCCCATAAGGCATCGGGAACAAAGCCGTCTTCGCTACCAATGTGACATATAATAAGTCTCTTGCCTTTACCTGTAAATCCAAAAATCGCTAGTTTCGACGACATTTTTAAAAATTAAGAATTATGGTAATTTTTCGATAAAAAGTAAATGAATTTTAACATGCTGATTAAACTCTTAATTTTAGGTACTTTTAAATTAAAAATTTGTTGAATAAGAATTATAAAAATCTGGTCAGTATTTACCTGAAGGATTTTTTAGTCCAGTGGAGAGACCATCCAAAAATGCTTGCCTTGATGATTGAACAGAATTATCCACCCAAATTTTGGATTTCGTGTGGCCAGCATTCACCCACGTCTCATCAAGATAATAAATCTATCGATTTTCATTTCTATAGGACTTAATTTTCTTTAAATACTCTTTCCTCCAAATAACAATTTCGTCCTTAACCATCAGCATACTATTTCTGCCCCGTTTTCGAAATCTAAAGTTAAGTTTTTTACGTAATTTATAAAAGGTTGTCCTTTTGAAGCTGGGTAAAAGAGGATCGTTGTTCACTTCCTTCAACACTTTATCCACAGTAGGAAGCTCATTTCTAAAGAAAAACTGATGTACTTTCCTTCGTATGACGTTCCTATCAGCATCGTCCACAGAGTCAACGGTGTTTTTTCGATTCTCGTTGGTTCTTGGTTCAGAAAACGAGTGGGTATTCTTATATTCTTTAATTATATTAAAAACACTTCGCCTACACACGCCGGATTTATTTGCCACTTTTATAGCTACGTCGTTTACTGTTGAACCAGGTTTCTCATTTACCTCACACTTATAAATATTAAGAATCATTTCCTTTGTGCTAGCGTCAAAGTGTCGTTTTTTTGCCCTTTTCTTAGGAGGGCTTAAACCAATTTCCACGATCTCGTCAGCTGTATCGGTGCTGGACATCTCGAATGGCCTGATTATTTAAAAATAATTGCTCTTAAGCTTCATATATTGCAAAAGAAACAAAATACTTACCAACACAATTACGAATTAATTTTCAACAAATAAAAAATAATGAAAAGAAAGTCAAATTATTTACTATACCAACACTATATACAAACAAACAATAATAAAAAAAATTCACAATATTCACTATACTAACACTATATATAGAAACAAAAAATAATAATAAAAAGAAAGTCACAATATTCACTATAACTTTTTTCACAGAAAAACAAAATCAATACTATAACAGTTAACGTTAGTGAAGAAATTTACCAGTAAACTAATTCCGACCCTGTAAAAACATCCCCATTAAAGTGCATCCCTGCATCAGGTCTTCACGCAGCGTGTTATTTTCGTCCGACCAATAGAGGGGCAGATTTCGAGCAATCACGAGCTGACCACGCGGCTATCATGCGTTGTTGTTTACCAACAAGCGGTGCATGTTGGATTTGAATATACTTTAGAACGATGTTAATTGTATTTAATAACCTCAGTAGCCATAAATATCTAACTACTCTAATATTTTGTATTATCAACGCGTTTTCTAAAAGTTTTCATTTTAGCAAAATAGGCTTACCTATACTCAAGCCAATTATAACACTATAAACTGTATAGAAAAATGATAACTCTATAACCAAATGATTTTCCTGTTTTTTTACTGAGAACGGTGCAAGTCCACAGAATCGAGAAATTCCAAATATCAACCATGCAGAAGTAACTGCATCATCAGAAATTATGACATCTTTCTTCCAAAACATGATTTTGACTAACTTGATATGTTACCTAATTGAGACTTTTACTAATAATAAATTATGTATTTTGTCTTTAGTAGTTTTTCTTTTATGTGTCTAAGCAATTTACTGATGAGAAAAGTTTATCAAATTTATTTCGTTAGTATTTGAAACAGAAACAAATGAGAGACTCGAAAAGTAATAAAATCAATAAAAAATCATTACATACTAAAAGAATAAAAAGAAAATTAGGTAATTGAGGTTTTCTTATGTAATATATTACGTATTAGATATCTTTAATCCTACGTACTAAATATCTATATACAGGGTGTCTTAGAAATTAACAAAATTGTTAATACAGAAGATTACTAAGGTAGAATTCTCCCGTTTTTAAATATCTTTGAGACACGTGGAACATTAAAATGAAATTTCTTACGCTGATTTTACTTTACAGAGCCTACTGTTATATAGATTTCACACTCTTCTGTAGTTTTTAGTAAACTGTATCATTTCTGAAAGGTATGAGCAGTTTAAAAGCAAAAATTACTTTGGTCGTCAAAGCATAATAAGAATTTCTTGTTTTTGTAAATAAGATACATCATTAAGATTTTTCTACATAGCTCTTGCTTTACAATATCTACTATTAAGTGAATTTCTATTGTCGATAGCGTCATCAAAAATGGAGGTATAAGGTGGTGCAACTACATCTTTTTTGACAAATGTATGTCACGTTACTGTCAAGAAACATAGATATTATTAGGTCGTGTTAAGAATTTATCTACAATTAGTAGAAAAATTTCTCTTGTAATATTTCCGTAAAATGCAACATTTTCGAGTAAATATAATTTTCTTAATAAAAGTCTAATTAGAAATTTCTTTTTCCATTATTTCAGAATGAACACAACCAAAATAGAACTTTCTGCATTATTTGTATACAAAAATAGAAATAAAAACAACATAATGCTTTTGTGTGAATTCAATATGTCTACTACAACAAAACACCAGTCACTCAAGTATACGAGGGCTGTTTGACGGAAGCGTGACTTTCCGCTAGATGGCGCTGATATCGGTAAATCGAAAACATTAGCATATACGTCAGTCTTTTAGAGGCTTAACCTCCAAATTTCATGTCAATCTGTGAAATAGTATACATTTGACAGTTATAGAAATCAATTAAGTTTGTGCTATTTTGTAAATATGGAAAAACGTGAATTTCGGGTTTTAATTAAACATTACTTTTTACGTGGAAAAACAGTGAAAGAAACTGAGGAGAAATTACGGAAATATTACGGTGAATCTGCTCCATCGCATGGGATGGTTTCCAAGTGGTTTAATTCATTTAAAACTGGCCGTATGAGCACTGATGATGGTGAACGCCCCGGACCCTTACAAACGGTCACTACTAAGGAAATCGTTGACAAAATCCATAATACGGTAATGGCTGATCGACGTTTGAAAGTGCGCGAGATAGTTGATGCTGTTGGCATCTCAATCGAACGTGTGCATAATATTTTACACGAACATTTGCATATGAAATAGGTATCGGCAAGATGGGTGCCGCGATTACTCACAGTGGACCAAATGAGAATTCGTGTTCAACTTTCAAATCAATGTTTGGTCATGTTACAACGTAATCCAGTTGAGTTTTT